>CM068301.1:20374761-20584607 GCA_034768395.1 Linum lewisii | reverse complement strand
GGAGAGGTATCGCGAAGAGTATAGTGAAATTCAAAGGGTTTTTAAATAATCCGTTTTATTCGTAGATTTCAACATATCTAATTATGGAAAACACTCTGGTGCACCCGGCTAGGTGGGTGCACTGAATGCACCCGCTTGCGTGTCGCGATCTGATCCGTCCGTTCAATCAACGGATCTCAAGCCTTTGAATTAAATAGGATTAAATTAATTAATTTTATTATTATTCTATTCCACACATAACATATTACATATAAGTACCTATTATTATACCAAATTGCAAAATTAACTTATAACATTCTAATTCATTTCAATTAAACATTCATCCATTTACACGTTATCATCCCCACCCCCAACTGACAACCCATTATCCCCATTATCTCCCCCACTGACCCATTCCCCCCACCAGCCCCTACCGACATCACAGACCTCACTACCCCCGCACCCCACCGACCATCCTCACTCTTTCTGTCCCCAAGTTTCGTTTCTTTCCCCGATCTCAACCCCCCACCCCACCGACCCATCCTCAATCCAACATCGTCGCTTGTAAGTCGAAATCGACGAACGCCGCTTTCTCTCCTCACTCTTCATTTCTTTCCCCGACCACCACCGATCGCGATTTCGACGAACGCCGCTCCAATCCCTTTCCCTGAAGATTTTGCCTGTGCTGTCGGTCGATCTTCTGGAGGACGGCCGCACTTTGGCTGACTACAACATCCAGAAGGAGTCGGCGCTTCATCTCGTGCTCCGCCTCCGCGGTGGCGCGAAGAAGAGGAAGAAGAAGGTGTTCACCAAGCCGAAGAAGATCAAGCACAAGAAGAAGAAGGTGAAGCTCGCAGTTCTCCAGTTCTACAAGGTGGAGGATTCCGGTGAGGTTCAGAGGCTGAGGAAGGAGTGCCTTAATGCGGAGTGCGGAGCTGGTACGTTCATGGCTAATCATTTTGACAGGCACTACTGTGGCAAGTGTGGGATGACCTATGTCTACAACAAGGCCGGTTCTGATTAGGGTTTGTGAGTCTATTTGTGGCTTTTGAGAGTATTTTGGATTGAGAAATGTTGAATTTTGAGTATCTGGTTTAGTTTTTGAACATCGGATTGGTTATAGGTTTATGTTAACTGCTGCATTTTGGATCATTTAGATATGTTAAACATCACATTGCTTTGTGAATCTGTGCTTAATTGCTTGTTGTCTGCAAATGATACTGTTATTCAATACTCTTTTAGGATTGGTACACCTACAATTGATCTTGAAGGGTATCTGAACAGATTGAAATGTTTTACTCACTGTTTCTTTGTTAAGTGTGTAGTGTTTTAACTGTTCCTTGCTTAAGTTTGTATTTACACTTGTCCTTATTGATGCCTGGTCTCTAGTTCTTGAGCTATGGTCTATTAGGAGATCATGATAAAGTTCATAGGATCAAATGGGGTCTTTCATCACTATGGAGAGTCTTTTGAAGCTTGTTGCATTAGGGTACCTTGTTGATTCAATGGTACATATATGATTGCTCTTGCAAATTCAGTACTATCTAGTTCTTGAGATATGGGCTAGTATGAGATCATGATAAAGCTTATAGGATCGAACGGGAACTGTAATGATTGCAGAGAGCCTTTGGAAGCTTCTTGCGTTATGGTTCCTTATTGATTCAATGGCTTTTTCCTGTGTACATATCTAATTTCCCTCGCAGATTCAGTCTTGGTAGTCGTTGCTCTGTAAGTGTTGTTCGCTGGTAGACAGTAATCTACTTACGTGCCTTCATTTCGTGTCGTTATCTTACAGTTCTGCAACCAGTTTGCAGCCCAAATGTATTCCTTCGTTGCTGTATCATCGCGTGCATGTTTTGTTTCGTATAGCGGCTATTTGTGTCTTGTAAATGTCCTGTTTTGGAGCATTGAGTGAAGAATATCAGTAGGCAGATTAGACTCGAACTTGAAACGATATCTGTGAAATCAGTTTTCTGGGTTTGAATGTCCTTGTTGCAGGCTATGTGTTCGAGTGATTACCACGTCCTTTAGGCTTACTAAGGTATTACGATTTAAGTCAATAACATGTAAGATTTCCAACCTATAACCAGACTGTTCTATAACTTCACGCCGTCCTCCAGCTGTTCTACATGTTACTTAACCAGACTGTTCTTCTTCAAGTAGCAAGTTTCTTATATTAGAGGTGTTTTCTTTTATTTTTTTCTTAAGAATGGCAACCCCTCTAGTTCTTGTGGATTATTATCTCTAATTCTTACATTCTTTCTTTACTTTAGGTATGTAAAAAGCACACACCTAATGATGTGTTTGGAGTTGAGCGCCATATAAGGTTTGTTTATTGACCTAAGAGACTCAATCAGTTTATTTCAGTGGTTGTACCAAGGAACTGAAATAAATAAGGAGAAGAGCAGGCAGTTCCCTTGTGGGAAGAATGGTAATTACTAACTCATCGAACTTCTTGACTTGTGTGGGTTTCTTATACTAGGTTAACTTAGGACCCGAAACTAGAGATTGTTGTGTTGGTTAACTAGAACACTTAACTAATTGTTCTAAGCATACTTTGAACTTTTATCAGGTTTTACCTTGTTAATGTAATTGGTTATTTAATGTAACTAGAACACTTAACTAGTTGTTCTAGGCTTAATATCTTGTTTATGCATTGATTTCATACTCTTCATGTGGAAAATAAAGTAAAACATTGCTTCTGAAAATTGTGTGGTGGCTCTTTCTGTATTGTAGCTGCATCTCCTATGGACGGAACAGTGGGAGGGTCTCTATGCATTCAACAGAAGACAATGAAGGGACAAATTGTTGAACAGTGTCAGAGGTTAATGTGGAAGAGACCACCAATGATGCATCGTCAGCTTCTCCTCTCGTTGCAGTCATCCCAACGTTGGCCTGTTTATCGGAAGCGGAGCACCATCCCAACTCGGTTTGCTGGGTAGGAGGCCGAATCTCAACTCGTTTGCTGGGTAGGGTTCGGGTCAGTTGAGTAATCTCAACTCGGTTTGTCTGACCTGCTTGGTTCGAGAAATATGGAAGTTCGGTGGGGTTCCGATTTTGGGTGGTGACCTGATAATGACCTAATTAATAGTTACCATTACTGTTACGGTGTGATATTTATTAATTTTGAAATATCTTATGCGGATTTTATGCGGATTTATTAATAGTGTAATATTTTTTTTTTTTACAGTCGTGTAATATTATTTATTAATAATTTAATAAAAGGTAAGAATTTACTTTATTAATAAATTATGATGTCCTATTTAATATGCTATTAAAGAGCTATTGAAAAACACTATTAACTTATGCGTGTTAATAACTTATGTTGTCCTATTTAATAGGCTTTATTTTGACCGAGTTTAATAGGCTTTTAAGAGATTGTTATTAGGATTATTATGAGTGATGTTAGAATTATTACGAGTGATTTTAGGTTTGTTAGTAGCCCCACGATCTTCATTCTTATTCCTTCTAGCTGGAGCGCGACAAAATTCGACTTGGGCCCAGCCTACTTCCCTTGCAATTTGCCCCAACCGAACCCCCTTCAGTAATTGAAAGGGCGTGTTATGCTGCTTCATTGCTAACCTTCCTCTCCCAATTAATTCCATTATTTTGCTCAACAATCAACCCATTAACTCTCTCCCCAATTGATTCCATTCCAAACATTTATTAGCTTTAATATTTTTAAAATTTTATTTTTATTATCTTTAATAGTATAACATATGAATTTATCTTTTAAATTCATTTATTATTGAATTTTTTGGAATTTACTATTTGTGGTGTAGCGATTCATGTAAATTGAAGTCTAACAAACCATAGCATATGAGAGTGGAATCTACCCAGAAAATCAATATTCCTAATTCAAATTATGGTTTATGAACCAAAATTTCGTATCGTTATATTGAGTCGGTCTCATATAACTATGACTCACTCATTTTCATTTTGATTCTATTTCTATTAGAACCTACGTGATCTACGTGCAGAAACAATGAAACCCTACGAAATCGTCTCAATGTAGGTGAGCTCGTCCATGATTGGGGTAGGTAATGGTATTTTGGTGGAAAGTTTGATGGACTTCGAGATCAACCATTACTGAACATGCTCGAGCGTTGAAGCTTTGAGAACTATTTTAAAAGTTGTAATCATTTTGAAGGATGGATTTTTTTTTGGATGTGCTACATCATTTTTTTACACTGTTTGAAACCTTGCAACTTTCATTGAGTTCCTCCACTCTAATCCGGATATAACTTTTACAAGAAAACAATTTGAAAATTACCAATAACCACTAACTAATTTCCACACTTACTAGTTAGTTACTAGTACTCGAATATCATTGAAATTGTAAATTTCGCACGGAATCAATTTATTCCGCAAAAGTCCATTAAATGTAGAGCTGTAAAAAGACTGACCTAACTCAAGCCTACTAAATCCTTAAGGGTAAAAGTGGTTTTAAATTAGGTCTTGAATTTCGGGATTTTCACGAGTTCTACTAATGTGAAGCGAATCGTTACTAATCTCTGAAAGATGGTTTACATTAGAAGAATTTAGATTTATTTTAATTAGCGAAATTTCACGTATTTCACCAGTGTAAAACAGTTGTTACTAGCTCCTAAAGATTAGTGAAATATTAAGATGGATTTTATAATACTAACCTATTGTGAAGATTACATAAGAATAAAAAAATAAGTTCCAAATTATGACTAATCAACATTATTTTTACTTAGATTGTAACCAACATCACTCTTTCAGATAATAAAAAATTAAAATTAAGTTGAAAATTATTGTCCCTTAGCAAATTATTTATCTTTGTTCAATAATTCGAGTGGGAATCGACTGGTTCACCCGCGAATCGGTGAACTCAACCATGCAAGAGGGATCAAAAGACCAAAATGCCAAAAGATATTTTTAAAACCATCACATGCAGGAGGGGTAAAATAGTAAACACATAACTGAAACCCTAACCCTAAGAGCCAGGTATATAATCAAATTGTTCAATGAAAACCCTAGCCTCCATTTCTCTCTATTTTCGGCGCCTCTAATCAACTAGGTATGAGATACCTAGTTCTCACCTAAATTTGTCTCTTGATCACATTTTGGAATTGGAATTTAGATTTAACATAAGTGTGATGACTGCAAATGTTTACGGGTTACGAGTTATGGTTTATGATCACTTGTAGTTACTTATATCCAACTTACGGAAAATGATGAACACAAACCACATGAATCCATCACACTTTGTTAAAAGTTTTATATACCTACTACTGAACGTATTTGTTTGGTTGTTTGTGGAATGTTCATGGGTTTCTCCACCAAGTATTAAGAGGGAGATGCATTTCAGGCAGCTCTATCCTTCATATGTTACTAAGCTCTGTTAGTTGAAAATGTTAGTTTCTTTTGTTTTATGAAATGCTTTCACTACCTAATAGATCAATGAATTTTTATTTGTTGGGCTTGTGTCGATTGACTGCCTACGTATACAATTCGTATCGGAATTAAAGCCTCTTAGTAGGTAAATTTGATACAATTTGAGATTCGTTAAATTGTGAAAAATTTTCTATGATTTTTATAGTGGAAAGATTTTCGCGTGTCATTACAACGTCAAAACTAACGATACTAATTTTATTGATTGTTAACGAATATTGGTGCATTTTATTAGAACACTTAATTAAATTTTAATTAATTTTTCCAACAAATAAAGCCCATAACTTGGCCCAAATCCGCAACCCGTCGGACCGGCAACGGACCAAAACGACCCACTTTTGGTCAGCCCGCTCCGTGGCAATTTCGTAAATAAGGGTGACTGAATTAAAACCCTAATGAGCTGCATATATAAATCAAATTGTTATCCAATTTCGGCCTCTTCTCTCTCTATTCTCTACGCCGTTCAAACCCTCACTCTTTCTCTCGTTTCTCTCAATCACTCTCTCTTATCTATTCTCTGTTTTTCATTTACATAACCAAAACAACAAAACCTAGTAAGCAAATGAAACCGCCGCCGTCCGAGTCCCGATCGAAATCGCCGATGCGCTTCACTCTGACGATCTTGGAGCCGTCGTCGGTGTAGCCGCCGACTGTAGATCCTTCATCTCCAGCAGTCTGTTGGCCAGGCGACTCGCCGCCGCCAATGCATGTCGCCAACGTCGGGGCTCGCCTCATCCGCCGTCATCCCAGAGCCCCGACGCTACCTCGTGACTTCCGCCGTTCATTTAGGTAAGGGCTTAGCCTTGTTCTTCATCTTATTTCGTTCTTCATTCTAATGTTACTCTGTTGCGCTGCTGTTCTCTTGATGTTACTCACGTTGTTCATTCTTATGTTACGATGCAAGGCGCGATTGGAGCTTTCTTCTCCAGGGCATGAGTTGTGAAAACCACGCTCCTCCAGCACGTCCGGGTCCTAATCCGGCTCTCCGTCCGCTCGTCTTTTCCAGATCTGAGTCTGTCTCCTCTACGGCTCGTATCGAGGAGCATGGCTTTGAGCATACAACAATCTCTGACGTCTTGTCAGCCAACGGTAAAGATCTGAGATTGGGATCTCAGATTCTGATCTCCGTCACAACTACACTCTGTTTTGTGTTCTTGCTGTTTCCTCGTTTCTTTTTGTTTAGGGTGGTGACAACTGAGATTGGGATTCGATCTCTGTTTGCAGATGACTCAGCACGATGTTGGAGCATTGGTGGTGGTGAAACCTGGAGAGCAGAAGTAGAACGCCTGAATCATCAATGAGAGAGGTAACTTGAATCCACACAACCCAGTCTCTACGTTGGCCTTGTGCTGCTTGAAAAAAATAGAACTCAAAGGTTGAATCAGTCATCATGTTTAAAGCAGTTAAGCTAATGCTTAGGAAAATATGGACTCCTAATCCTGATTCCATCATGTTCTTAAGTGAGGATTCTTGGAATACAGAGGATGATGGACTTGGCCTATTATTTGTACTGTTTATAAGTATTGGTGATGGTGCTTATCAAGCACAACAAATCTTTATGATCTCTTTGCCTGCATTTCTTGTTTATCAAACACAACAAACCATGACCATTTTCGGCATTGCAGGTTAGCATCGATGGTCTGCTTTGTTGCACTATATCCAGTGATCAATCTGTCAAGATTTATGATGTTGTCAATTATGACTTGATGGTCATGATTAGCTTGCCATTTCTTCCTGGGAGTGTGGAATGGGTCTATAAACAGGGAGACGTGAAAGCTAAGCTTGCAATTAGTGATCGAAACTCCTCTTTTGATTGTACTCCTTTTTAGCTTTGTCTTGAAGATTTCATCCCTTGTGCACAGGTGGCTCAAGAACTCCAAAGGAGTGATGGACCATTGTACAGATTAGAAGCTATTGATTTTGGACGAAGAATGGCTGTTGAGAAAGAACTTGAGAAAACAGAAACTGCGCCACAGCCAAATGCTGTTTTTGGGAATTAAGGTACATAAACTTTTGATTGTACTGCTAAGTCGTGTAATTTTTCCATATGCTTGATTCTAGTACTGTGCATTATGATATTGCTTGATGTTTTCCTCTTTAACTCTTGATTAGAAGTTTTGTCTCACTGTTTGTTATTTTTTTTATATCCAATACGTAGGTAGTAACTCTGCAAAGAAATAAGGTTGCAAGAATTCTTCGAAAGGTGCAGGCACTGAAGAGTTGGGGATATTATGACAGAAGAGTGAAATAAGATTGTTTTAGTTATTAATTTTAAATTTCTATTCATGGGTTTGTAAAAAGTATTATTAACTGTTCTGGTACTTTCTGTTTTGGCATGTTTGCTTTTGCTTTTTATTAATTATTGCGGCAGCACCTTTGATAAAAAAACCATATAGGATTAAAAAACTAAATAGGATTATCTTTAGGATAGATACACTTTATTATACAGTCAGTTTTACAATTATCATTCTCCTTTTTCAATGAGGTAAAGTTCTTAAATCATATAAATATCTGGTCTAGTATCCCTGAATTTATACTTTTCAGCATCTTCTGCTTTTTTTACTTTCAAATACATATTCCGTACACAAAAAAAACTCAATGATCCAAAATCAGAGTAATCAAATTCCTGCTACAGTAGGCGAGGTAAACCCAGCTGTATGTGAGGTCAATTGGGCTTCGATCTCTTCTCCGACAGATCCAGCGTTAAGCTCTATCCCGATAGACCTAGCATCAAGCTCTATCCCGACAGATCCAGCATCAAGCTCTATCCCAACGAATCTAGCATCTCAATCTATCCCGACAGATCCAACATCGAGTTCTATCCCGATAGATCCAACAATGAGTTCTAACCCGACAAATCCAGCATCATGCATGAACCCGGCAGAAGGTGAAGGCAGAAATCATAATAATGAAGAGTTAGATGAGGTTAATAAACTTCGAAATCTTGAAGTGAAGGATGTTGAGGGGATGAAATTCAGTAGTTTGCTCGAAGCTGAAAATTGGTACGACAAGTATGCCAAGGCTTGTGGATTTAAAACGCGACGATACAAGTTCGAACGTAATATCAAAGGAGTGGTATACAAGCGTATTGTTGTATGTGCTAAGCAGGGACAGAGAAAACCATCGGACAAAGATAGAGAAAGAGAGCCACGATCAGATACGAGATGCGGTTGCGAAGCTAGAATGGTGGTTAAGCTAAACTCGGACAATTCAACATGGCGCGTGTACGAGTTCAAGAAACTACACACTCATGAAATGGTTGTTAAAGAACAACAACGATATATGACCAACCATCGAGGAATCAGTGATGCAGTTGGAAATTTAATAAATTATCGTCTAGATGCGGGTATGAGGCCAGCTCAGATAATGAAACTCGTTGTGCATGAAGTTGGAGGTCATGCAAATGTAGGATATGTAGACACAGATATCTACAACTTTGCTTACAAGAATCGCACACAACAAATCAATGGGGGAGATGCTGCAAATGCGTTGACCTACTTAAAGTCAAGAATGGATGAAGATAAGGAATTTTTCTTGAAACACACCGAAAATGATGAAGGACAACTTATGAATTTGTTTTGGGCTGATAGCATCAGCAGAACAGATTACGCATGCTTCGGTGACCTACTTTTGTTCGACACGACATACAAGAAAAATCATTACAATATCCCGTTGGTAATATTTTCAGGTACATATTTCTATCATTACTTGATTAATTAATTTAGTCGTATTATGTTTAATTCTTGATTAATCTACAATGCTATTTGAGTTTGGCTCTGGTTTGGTTTGGTTTGGGTCTGGGTTTGGTTTCAGTTGGGGTATGGTTTGGTTTCGGTTTGGGTCTGGTTTAGTTTCGGTTTGGGTCTGGGTCTGGGTTAGGTTTGGTTTGGGTCTGGTTTAGTTTCGGTTTGGGTTTCTGTTTGGGTTTGGTTATGGTCTGGTTTCGGTTTGGCCTGGGTCAAGGTCTGGGTTTCAGTTTGGGTAGATTTTCGGTTTGGGTCTGGTTTGGTTTTCTGTTTGGGTTTGGGTTCGGTCTAGGTCTGGGTTTCAGTCTGGGTAGATTTTTGGTTTGGGTCTGGTTTGGTTTTCTGTTTGGGTTTGGGTTCGGTCTAGGTCTGGGTTTCAGTCTGGGTAGATTTTCAGTTTGGGTCTGGTTTGGTTTTCTGTTTGGGTTTGGGTTCGGTTTGGTCTGGGTCTAGGTCTGGGTTTCAGTCTGGGTAGATTTTCGGTTTGGCCTGGGTCAAGGTCTGGGTTTCAGTCTGGGTAGATTTTCGGTTTGGGTCTGGTTTGGTTTTTCTTTGGGTTTGGGTTCGGTCTAGGTCTGGGTAGATTTTCGGTTTGGGTCTGGTTTGGTTTTCTGTTTGTGTTTGGGTTCGGTTTGGTCTGGGTTTCAGTCTGGGTAGATTTTCGGTTTGGGTATGGGTTTTAGTTTGGGTATGTGTCTGTATGGGTTTTGGTTTTGGTTCAGATTTATGTTTGGCTCCTAGTATAGTATTTAGATTAATTCATTAACTAATTCTTATTGTATACACTAGGTATTGTGTACTCATGTTAAAGTGTATGCAGGAATAAATCACCACAAAGCAAGTTGCATATTCGCAAGTGCTCTTTTGGCAAATGAGAGTGAGCCGAACTACGTATGGGTTTTGGAAACACTGTCAACCGCTATGGGCAATAAAAAACCTAGTGTCGTTGTGACAGATGGAGACCGATCAATGTTGAGTGCCATCAAGAAGGTATTTCCGGATGCAAGACATCGATTGTGTTCGTGGCATTTGAATAACAACGTTATTAGTCGTATCAAGAAAAATCCGAAATTCACAAAGGAGTGGTTGACTTTTGTGTACGCTGATTATGAAGAAGTAGAGTTCGAGCATCAATGGCAAGCATTTGTTGAAAATTGTGGATTGCAAGACGGTAAGTGGATACGAGAACACTTATATGATAGACGCGACGCATGGGCTCACACTTACCTACGGAGTACCTTCCTCGCAGGGATAACAACGACGTCTAGATGCGAAGGAATAAATTCTCAACTAGGTAGGTATCTGAACAACCGCTACAATCTTTTTGGGGTTTTCACTCATTTTACCCGATGGATGAGGGATTTGAGGGAAAAGGAGGTGAAAATGGATTTTGAAAGCAACTACGGTTTGCCCGAGATCAAATATGATGGATTAAAGAGTATAGAGTTGAGTGGAGCATGTGCATTTACCAGGACGGTGTTTTATGAGTTCAGAGACGAACTCGGGAAGTCAATTGGAGTTATAACGTCAAGTTTTGAGTCATCTGAACAGTTACATACATACAAGCTTTCCACATTGAACAACACCAACAAAACTTGGGAAGCTAAGTTCGATGTCTCCAACTTATCAGTGAAATGTAGTTGTTCGAAATTTGAGCATACGAGGATACCGTGCTCTCATATGCTTTACATTTTGAAGGAAGAACATAGAGGGGAACTTCCATCATCCTTTGTAGATATGAGGTGGTCAAAGAATCCAAAATCCTTGGAACGCATTCATGAAGAGAAAAATATGGACGAGACTCAACTAGTTTCCTACAGGTATGGTTTATTACAATATTCTACATTGAGATATTGTGAATTAGGTTCGAAATCTGATCCCGCTTGCAAGCATGCCACAACAAATATGACAACACTATGTGAAGAATTAGAAAAGTTTGACTCAAATTCTGCCGAGAGACCCAAGGTCATGGTGGCTGATGAATATAAAAATGTCAAAGATCCGGCTGCAGTTAGGTATAAAGGTTGTGGTAACGTAAAAGGCAAGACGATTAACAGCAAGAGAAAATGTAGCAATTGTAAAGAAATTGGTCATAGAAGAGACAAGTGTCAAAAAAAGGATGAAAAAGGTGGTCCATCGAAAGCGAACCAAGAGGTAAATATTCACTTAATTTGTTGTTTAGAAATTTTAATTACATATGTGCATTGAAATCTAACTTAAATTTTTTGTTCTTACAGAAATCTAGTACAAAGGGGAAGAAAAAGGCAAAAGCGAGTGATACTACTGACGATGATGATTCTCAAGAAATAAATTCAAGTGATGGCAGTGAAGATGGCATGCTATTCGAAGAACCAAATGATGACACTTCAAACCAGAAGAGAGAAGAGGTAACCATATTTCATTTTAGCAAGTTTTCAACAATATTTTTTGCCTTTTAATATATGTTAACTTGAGAAATTATTATTACAGGAAACGTTGCCGGCTCGCATAGTCACTCGTTCTCAAAATAAAGCAGGGTCCAACACCAAAACATAGTTGAAGAAAGTCATGAAGCAATTAATAAGACTGTTATGTGTTTACACTTGCTTTTATATTACTCTAGATTTCGATTTCTTGTTGCACCGACTGATTCTATATGAATTTTTTTAACTATTCACCGATTGGGCCAGAACTATGGGTGGGGCTGAGATTGAACTATTAATTGGGCTTAAACTTAGTTCTGTTGGTTTGTTTCTTTTTTCCATGAAAATGAAAATGAATGATTATTTGGTGGGAAAGCTAAAATTGAAATCAAAATTCTTTTATTTCCGCCAAACTATCACCCCAAATTGAAAATCAAAACACCAAATAAGAAACCCTAACATAAATTCCCAATTTGTTTCAAACTCTCACTCTCTTCGTTATTGCTCTTCTTCTTCATTGCTGGACGACATGTGGGTTGTGGCATCTCCCATCTCCTTCCTCCATCGTTGCAACACTTCCTCCCCATCATTTCTCCTTATTTTCTTCGGTCAATTCCAGGTTCCAAGAGTCCTCAACCATTCCTCCTCTCTGAACAATTGTAGTGAAGACATGCTTGAAAACCCTAACCTAGTCCACCCATAAACTCCATACCCGAACTGCGTTCTTTCACTGGGAGTTTCACGTCAGGTGCCATCTTCTACTTCTCTGCCTGTTATCTGGTAAAAGGGTTCTTGTTCATGTGCCTAATTGTCATCTTGAGCACTGTGTAATTAGCGAGCTTCTTCATTGTGTAATTTTCCATTTGTTTATCACTTGGTTTTGCAGGTGAATAAGTTCTATGACCTTGCAACCAGCTTTCACAAGTCTGTCTGCTGGTTCAGAAGATATACAAGTTCTCCAAGTCTAAAGTCCCTCAAGGCTGAGGTTCATTTAATTTTTTTTCTTTATTGTTTGTTTTATTTTATCGTTCATTGGTCCGAGCTCCTAATTGTGAATTCTGACATTGATGCCTGTTGGTCGTTGATTTTTGCTGTTTCATCCACCTTACGGCGTAGTAACTCCCAGTAACCAATTTTCTGCTGTTCTTGAAACTATCCTCATTTACCAGCATCCCCCAATTTGCAAATGAACACCCGAGTATGCAAACCCAATTCTAACATGAAGTTCCATCCTCGTATAATTATAACAATGCCACCAGCCACCACCTGTATGATGAAATGTCTCTGTAACTTTCAAGCAATCTTGTGTCTTCTTTGTTTATTGTCTTATTTGGAAATAAGATGTTTTTTCCTCTGTAGAAAAATGTATGCTAGAAAGGCTTATGAGTTGGTGAAGGAGTTGTCCCAGTGCGAGAAAGGTCGTCTTCAGCAATTCAATGTAAGATTCGTTTCTGCACTGCTGTTATTAGTCATAGACTCACCATTTGTTTTATCATTTGAGTGAATTGAATTGTTAAATTTTAAGAGATTTGGTAATTTACTGGGGAAAACATATTGTCAGGAAGATTTGTTCAACCAAGTCATCGATCAATGCATCCAACATTACATAGAGCTTCAAGCTTTGATTAGGTGAAGAGTCCCTGCATTGATTCAACTCTATAACTTGTGAGGAATTTTCCCCACTATATTCACCTGATTGGATTGAATGGCAGGAAAATGCAGGAAGAAAATGTGGATGTCACGGAAACCAGAAATGAGGATCACTATAGAGCTCTTGTTCACCACCTTTCTTTGACTCGTAACAAACACTGCTTAATGGCCTATGTGTGAGCATCGTTTTCCTTTTGGTTGTTTTCATTAGGGGTGACGCATGGTCCTGATAATATAGGTTCTTTAGTTCAGTTTTATCATTATTATTATTGGATGATTTTGAAGGTACAACCGAGCTGAGGTTATACAAAGTTTGGCATGGAAAGTGGGGTTTGAGCTCTTTGAGCTTCCAGAAGAAATTCAAGAGAAGCTTAGCGACTCAGAGAAAGACTATTTTGGGAAGCATTTTGCTGCTCTACAATCCTATATGGCTGATGTTGATATGGACTTGAACGTGGTAAATTACCTTCTCTTGTTCACTTGTGCAAGTCCCACGCACAACTTCATTCATCACAAACAATCAGTGTCTTTGTCATCAATTTTTCATTATAGTTACTATGAACTTAAATAATGCTACCTGCCCCCTTCCACATCAGAAAAATTGTTTGTCTGCTTAAGTATTCTATTTTCTTGTACATTGAATTTAGAAAGAGCACTTTTGCACTAGAATATTTACAGGTAGGCATGAATATAGTCTTTGGCGAGTTGAGGATGATACGGAGCAATGAGATTACTGAAGTGTCTGATGTGTTTTCAGGAGTCACAGAATATTAATCTAGGTCAAGTTGAATCACCTAATTTTTCGGTTTGTGCATCATATCGAACCTATCGGTTCTAAGTTCAAACTTGACAGCATCACAGGAAAAGCTGATTAGAGTTTTATAGCATTGTAAAACATTTCAGGCCTTCAAAAACTTTCAACCAATTTGAATTCTAGTATTGTTAATCGGTTGGGTTGTTAAGATCAGAAGTTAACTATGTGTGACAGGACATGGTGCGCCTAAAGATCCTTACATCAAGGTGAGGGTCCTTGATGACATGGGTGAAGGGATAATGCTAAGTGACAAGACTGCCAATCTAGCCCGTCACTCAATGCACTTTCTGAAGAGAACTGATGCTGAGCAGTATATTGCGCGGGTGAGTTTTCGTATGTAGCCTACCATCTCAGAATGAACAACATGATATGCCATTCCACTTTGTCACTCACTCATTTCTTGATGTTGGTTCAACAGGGGTTGATGGAAGAGCTTATAGGTTGACGAATCACGCAGTTCCCTGTATATCATGATTTTAAGTGCTTCAGTCTATAGTTGGATTCAACCGTCTCGTGGTTTCTGTCTTGGTGCTTAACTTATTGTATTTCTCAATTGAGAACCCAGTAATTGCGATGTTATACAGGTGTGTGGTAGGGTTCTGTAAAGACTTAGACCTTGAATGAATGAAGAGTTTTACTTGCAAGTTTCCTATATTAAATGCGTAACATGTGTCATATTCCGTCAGATACCACAAACAGGAGTACAAACAGAATGTGTGATAACTAGTCAACAGCTACTGAAAGAAAAACATAGAAAATTCGACAAAATAAGTTGATTAAAAAAATATTCTATAATAAAAAAAAATGCGACTAGTCTTCATGATCCATTCTTCAACTTATGAACTTCAAAATCCTCCTAATCCTCAAATGATTTGAGTACCGCATACCATCATCTGCAGTTTCTAGACCCGCCAAATACAAATTAATTGCTCTCCTACGAATGGTTGCATGTTCATATACTTTCGTCATAATATGGTCCTCAATGTGATTGTGAGATCCCATTACAAGTCGTAATACGAGTTTCATTCGAGCTAGATTGCTTCGTAACTGCATTGAAAACAATTGAGTACAGGTTTAAAAATCTGAACGCTTTATATAAATGAATGAAATAAAATGATTATGCGAAAAGATATATACCCCGCCAACATTATATTCAAATGGGTGGTCATGGTACGTCATCCATGTGGTTAACCACAAACCGCAATCATACCTACAAAAAATGTATCATACACAATATTTATAAATTTATTTGAAAAATAATAATTATACAAATACAATGTCCAAAATTACTTACGTGTTACATTGTTTAGGAACAAATGATGGAACTTTAATCTCAAAGTCAGCCACTTTTGGCACTGTTTCACTCGACTCTCCCTTAGCGTATAATATGTTGAACACTTCTCCCATGAACTTCACCTAATTTGTACTCCAAAGAGAGAAGTATGATTATGTAGTAGGAGAAAATATAAATCTTAATATTAATTATCTAACGATAAAAACCATTAACTTGGTATTGTAAAAACTAACCATATTTGCTACAGCTTTTAGACGAATATCATGACGCATTACATCTGGCAGTGAATCAACCATGTGGACCTCTTTTTTGTCCATTAATATTACAGCCAAATACCAATGTGTGTTGGCATCATTCATGGGCAAATAAACCTACAGCAAAACAAACAATAGAGAAAGTGAGTAACTTAACACATTATGTTTGTGAAAATAAATTCTCTAAACAAACCTTTTTGCACTTGTCAGCGGTAAGTAAAAATTTGTCCTTGTATTCGTCTACAACCTTTTGCGGCGTCCATCCATGCTCCAAGACTAGTTTCTGCATCAACAATGTAAAATACAGTTACTATAATTGTCAACACAACAATATTTAGCAGGTTATTTTCATGTTGTTGATTACCTGAAGAGTTGCTGGTAAAAAACAAACGGGCCTTGTTATATATTTATTACTTGAATGTAACTGTTCAAAATTTAGCTGGTATGCTAGACTTGTTATAACCTGCATGAATTAGTCAATAATTAAAAAAAAAAGTTTGAAAAATAAATACTAAACCGCTATTTAATATATTAGTTATGGAACACTTACAAAGTTGTCCACCCACTTTCCAGGAAGTAAAGACCACATCGACCCACGGTCACAAAAACAATGAGCATTTTGTACCAACACCTCATTAGATAAAAGTCCATCCACAAATATGTAGTACGCAACCTCAAGTTCTGTTTCAGTAAGCTCCATATATTCTACTCTTGGAAACTTCATCTCAAACTATAAACAAAAAAAGGGATTATTACTAACTATTGTCTACTAAATGAGCAAGTGTAAATGTTTAACATCTTTAATTAGCATACCTGGACAACTGATCCCGGTAAGCACTTGTTGACTATGTCATCTGAATCCTCTTCGAGATCAATTATGTCAACCACTGGAGTATGAGGCACAGTTGTTTTACACTTGTTGTCTATGACATCTGAATCCTCTTCGAGATCAATTATGTCAACCGCTGGAGTATGAGACACACTTGTTTTCCGAATTTTCGATTTCATTGTTGTAGCCTCTTCATCGCGTACTGTATATGAATCTTCCAATCTTCTTACTTTGCTTGTACCCTAAAAGGTAAGAGTAGATAAGAGTAAATCAAATAACATCACAAATAGAGATGAAAAACTAATTCAAATCAAAATGACATATGAAAGGATAAAAAAAAATTTAAATCAAATCAAAGCGATAGATGAAGAACTACCCTTCTTACCATGACCAATTTTTAAAAAACTTGAATCATCTTTCTCTACTTTCGATTTTTTAAATTGATACCTAAAAACAGATCAAGAAAATACTTATAAATCAGTGCAAGTATAATTACTGTCAATTAACATAGCAATAAACGCTTTCTAGCAAAATCGTTGTCGCCTGACATGATGAATGAAACTACAAAAAAGAAGAAAATTATACTAGCTAGAAAAAAGAACGATTACCTTGCTCGAGAAGCCATGACTTAAGGGTTGTTCTTTCAAATTGGCGTTACAGCAGTATTATTCCAAATAGGCTGTGAAGACGACAAACTGGCAGGAAACAGAAGATGAGTAGATTAATTACAACTGGTAGTATTATTCCGCATTGGCGTTGATTAATTACGTAACAGAGGATGTGAAGTATGGGGGGATTTTGAGCTGTGTTAGGTACAGGGGTTTGCCCTCTGTTTCGAAAGTCTGCTGTGTTTGTGGAATTGAAGGCTGCTGGGTTGTTGCTTCTGGTATCTTGACGTGCTAGGGGGGGAGGGGCAGCAGGTTAGTTTCGGTTCTTTCACAGGAGCAAGGGATCGATTTCAGTTGATTAATGAGTTTGCAAACAGAGGATGTGAATTAAAAGTACGTACTTACCTGAGAGTGAGGCAGCGGCTGCCAGAAAACATAATCAATTGCTGCTCTTTGGCGTGTATTGTGCAGCTCTTAGGTTAGTGGGTTGGCTTTTTATAGTAAATAATGCAATCTCTTAACATATTAATTGCCTAAAAAATTGCCTATTAAATAGGATAGCACAAGCTATTACAAAAACAAACTCTTACCTTAATAAATACACATTAATCTATTACAATATTAATAGGAAGCGAACCCCACCCAACCAATATTAAATAATTCGATGTCACTAACCAAATCAGAACCCCAACCGAGATTCCTTATTTTTCAAACCAAGCGAACCCCACCCAGCAAATCGAGCTGATTCCTACCCAGCAAACTAAGGTGATTCGTAACCAGCCAAACCGAGTTGAATGAGTTGCTAGTCTGACACGGTCACCATAACCCTGCACATAAATTAAACTTTCAGACATTCCTTCAAAGCTAGAACCAATTATTTCTAAATAAATCCAACTGAAGCTTGAATTCATCTTCTCTAATTTCGATATATAGACAAGAAGCATTCAATGTTCATCGAAACATCAGTTTAATTCCAGGCCAAGAACTCTGGTGACTAAATCTACAAGCTCAATTCTTACTATCATGACAGAATCAAAGAATCAAATGAAAATGCAAGTAACATGGAGTGAAGATTTATAATGTGTTCTTACATTCCGTGGATGATTCTGAACTATGTCGACCGCTTCTTGATTGCTCAAGTGCTTCCACAACCCATCAGATGCGAGAATGACAAATTTATCTACCGGCAGCAGCTTATGTACCGTAATGGAAGGATCAGCGCTCAATATAGACTTTTTGAACGGTTCTCGAACCCTGAACTTAGCGTATAGAGGCTCCCTATTGAACTCGGACTTCTTCAGATACACATCACCTATGGATTTGGATATCTGCAAATTCAAGTTATTCAACTTATTCTCATCATTAGCTGAAAGAAACAAAACGCTATGAACACAACCAACATTCAAAATAAAGTCTGGTCTTCTTACCTGGATAATGCCTTTAACACGCCATACATTATGCTTTAAAACTATAATCTGCGGGTCTTCGTGGTGCAACGAAAACAGCTCCTGCCTTACCGCCTCATGGTAAACATTGTGCTCATCTGAAAGCTTTATTGATAGAACTTCTCCTGTTGCCTTGACAGCTCTACCCAAAATAGCACGCGAATAACCAAGGTTAGCCACCTAGAGGGTTTCGTTGCAAATTACTGCCACCAGGCAGCATGTTCCAACTGCTACTATCTGTGGCTTCATAGGCCATTGTCTCGCAACAAGCGGAACGAATCCTTCTTCTATTGCCTGAAATGCTTTTCGTATTACCTCTGATGACATAGACTGTTGCTCCGAAGTAAATCCTGCAGGAAAATACACATGAGACCCCCCGAATCATGTAAGTGTTCATTTCTTATACCAAATGATAGAAATTTCACATCTGATGATGAATTGGATTAGCTAAAATGTTGACATGGTAAAAGTCCAGAGCTTTTCTGGGTTCAGATCTTCATCAAATGAATGAATTGTCCTTCTTGGCAAGGAAATCTTCCATATTCACAACAACATTGCAATAAAAATGGTTGACTAAGTCCTAAGGATAGATAACTTGATTTGACTGTTAAAAAACAGTAAAAGCTGAACAGGGGAAGCAATCACCATGGCAACAACTTACTTTTGAGATGCTGGAAAAGGTGATCATTAACATAGCGGGAAGTCTCAGGGCCACCATGGCCATCATAAACACCGACGAAAGTACCAAACGGACCAGAATCCTGACTCAAGCTCAAACTCCCAGAAACAAGCTGGCTTTGATCCTCAAGCAAGTTGTTGGCCTGCACCACTGCCATGGAGAACTCACCATTCACATGCTGACCATGGTCTTTGTACCACAACAGCCCGTCTTGTTGACCCCGGACTCGTTGTGACCGTATCGATCCGACCTCGGTCCAAAACAGGCCCTCAGAAAGCTCATCAACCCAGATAACATCCCTCAACTCATCCAAACAACCCTCCTGAATTTGTCTTGGTAAGTAGGGCTGGCACTCGGTTGCCGTTTTTTGGTTTTAACTGAAAACCGAGCCGGAACCAAGTTGACCGAACCGAGAATAAACCGAGTCGGCTCGGTCATCGGTTGCTGAAATCAGCTAATTTCGGTTTCTGTCGGTTTTCGGTCAAAACCGGTGATAAACCGAGAACCGAGAATAAGACCGAGTTAATCATTTAACTCTCTCTCTCACTCACGCACGCGGAGATGGGGTCTCAAAAAACAAATCATTCTGACCTAATTTTTTTTCCATTCCCTGCTCTTCTTCTCTCGTCTTCTCCCCCACGACTTTTCTGCCTCTGCTCTACGACTCTGTTACTCAAAGGCTGCATAATCGAAGATTGAAGATTCAGATTTACGGCATAAACTCCTCTCTCAGCTCACTCTACGACTCTGTTACTCAAAGGCTGCAGCAGGAAGAACAATTTTAAGCCCGCATAATCGACGGACTCATCTCCTCGACGGTGTTGTGTCTCGACGGCGTACTGGCTGTGCCGGAGTCGGAGTGCCGGTACCGTAACCCTCTCTCACTCTCTAGTCTGTACTCTCTGTGTTTCTGTCTCAGTCTGTGTGTTTCTGTTTCACAACTGCCGAAATCCCTTCTTCGATCGCCAGCATCAGCCCAGCAAACAGCTCAATCTTCAGCCCCTCTTCTTCAATCGCCAGCAGCACCCAGCAGCAGCACCTGCTTCATCTTCAAGCCTTCAACCCCTCTCTACTCTCAGCCTCTCAGTTCTCTCAGGCCTCAGCAGCAGCACAGCAGGCAGCAGCAGCAGCACAGCACTAGCCGCCAGTAGCCACTAAGCCACTCTTCCAAAATGTAGGTTCTTCTAAATGTAACAATTTGATTTCTGAATTTTGTAGGATCTTTGGTAGTGTTACTGAGTTTGTGGTGGGTGGGTTGCTGAATTTTGAGCTTTTTTAAGGCATTTAGATGCTTCTCATATGATGATCCAGTGTATAGAGAACAAAATGCTAACTGAGTGTTCAATTGGGGCTTTAACTGATTGTCACCTTCATTGAGCTGTTTCTGCAGAACTTAGATGCTCGTATGATGATCTAGTGGATACAGATCAAAATGTTAACGAAGTGATCAAATTTACCAACCTGGTTTCTTGTTTTCCTATATGATACGACTACTGTGCTTTTTTCAGGATAATGAAATGGTTGAAATTATTTGAACATTTCTCTTCGCTGATATCCTTTGTTTGATGGAACGTATGATCAAGTACCTTATGATGCTCATGAGTGAGTTGAGCATTACTGATTTCAGCACTGACTCGCTATGTATCCAGCAATTTTCTGTAAAGCCCTTTGCTTGTGTGTATTCTTGTGTCGTGAGTAACGTTTATTAGTTTGATTTCTTCCATTTACCAGTTATGATGTAACGCCGTCATACTATTGCTTCCATTTCATAGTTGTGAAGTTTTCTGCGTTTGTTTAGATAATCATCAGGCCTTCTGTAAACTCGCCTGATAATGCATATGTGTATCTGTTAGTCCAGTCTTTATTCTGACAATTACATGTTTTTGATAAAAAGAATTATGATTTCAGAGGCGTTCTCTGAATGTACCATCTAAATGCATTTTGTTTGTCTTGGCTTTGTATTTATTGTATATAATATATGTGAAATGGCAGTATATATGTTGTATATAGCAGTGGAGTGGGAGTATGAATGGATATTTGTTAAATGGGTTGTTCTGTTTTTTCAATGGGTTCATATTGTATAATTGCATGTTTTGCATAATTTTAAAATGGGTTGTTATGGATGGATTGCAGGGATTCAGATCAAAGAAGAATGGAAGCGGGTGTGAATACGCGAAGTGGTAAGCGTAAAGGAATTCAGACTCAATCACCTGCACAGAAACGCACCAAGGGTAATTCACGACCTCCTATTCCAAAACAACCGAGTCGCAATCCGGCTCGCACTACTCCGGCTCCTGACCCTGAACCTGAGGTACCTGCTGCTGCTACTACTGGTACTCCTCCTACTCCTATCAGTGACAGTGCTAATAGTGCTAGTGCTAGTAATGCTCCCCAATCAACACATAAGTCATGGTCATCAGCGTGGACAGTTATGGTTAAGTTTGTCGATGAGGATGGGAATAAAAAAGCTAAGTGCAATATATGCCAGAAGGTTCTTGCTGCTGATCCTACCTTGAATGGTACTTCTACTTGTAAGAAGCATGCTTTAAAGTGTATTGCAAAGAGGGATGCAAGAAATGGACAAACTACTTTGATAATGAAGAAGAGTTCAACTGTTAGAGGGGAAGCAACTCCAGATGCCTGGCAATTCAGTCAAGTTGCTATAAGGTTGGCTCTAGCTGAAATGATAATAGTTGATGAGCTTCCTTTCAGCTTTGTGGAACATAGGGGGTTTAAACGTTTTATGGAAGTATGTTGCCCAGAGTTTGACATTCCTTCGAGGAGAGCAATACGAGAGGATTGTTTCAAACTCTTTATTGCTGAGCGTCAAAAGTTAAAGGATTACTTGAGGACAGCTTGTGCTGGTCGAGTGTCGATAACAACTGACACTTGGACATTTGTTCAGAATCTAAATTACATGTGCATAACAGCACATTTCATTGGACATGACTGGAAGTTGCATAAGAAGGTTATCAGTTTCTCTCGGATTACAAGTCACAAGGGTAGTGATATTGGGGCAGGGATTGCCAGATGCCTGGATGAATGGGGGTTGAAGAGGCTTTTCACTGTGACGGTTGATAATGCGAGTGCAAATGATTCCGCTATCAAGTACTTGCACGGGAAATTACATGGTTGGGGTACTCAGTTCTTGAGCGGAAACTACTTGCAAGTTCGTTGCGTTTGCCACATTATCAATCTAATAGTTCAAGATGGACTAAATAAGATTGGAATGTCAGTTAGGCGAGTGAGGGAGGCGGTGAGATGGGTTCGTGCATCGCCAGCACGTGAAGAGTGTTTCTGGAATGCTGTGGCCATCAGGAAGATGAAGTGTAAGAAAATGCCCTTACTAGATGTACCAACTAGGTGGAATTCCACATTCTCAATGTTGGATACGGCTTCAGCTTATGAAAAAGCATTCAAAGTTCTCGAAAATATGGAAAGTAACTTTGTGGAAGATCTGGGGGCGAAGACTTATCAAGGTGAGGTCATTGGTGTTCCAAGTTCTAGTGATTGGGATAGTGTGAGAGTCCTCTCTAGTCACCTGAAGTTCTTCAGTGACATGACTCGTGTGGCATCTGGTACCTCATATGTTACCATTAATCTCTTCCTCAAAGAAGTGACAAAGTTGTTTTATCACATTAATAAGATGAAAAGAGACGAGGAAACAGTCATATCAACAATGGCAAGCTCAATGGAGGAGAAAGTTAAGAAGTATTGGTCTGAGGACGTTGCCAACGTCAAAGTTAACAGACTCGTCTACATCGGAGCTATACTCGATCCACGAAAGAAGATGGAAATCATTCCATATTCTTTCAAGCTGATTTATGATCCGACACAATGTGCTGAATTGGTAGAGATGGTGAGAAGTGAATTGCATGCTTTGTTTGACCTATACAAGGCAGAGTATGAGAAACGTGTCAACATTAGTCAAAGTGGATCTGTAGCTTCATCATCACAGACTACCGGTGTTAATGGAGGAGATGGTGGAGACGAAGATGACTTTGAGGAGGACCAAGAGATTGAAGACGATTGCTTCGCTGCGTTTGACGATGATAATCACACGGGTGATGACCCTAGAGCAGAGTTGGTAAAGTATCTAGCTGAAGCACGAGAAGTGAGTAGTTCAGATAAGAAGCAACGTTTGATGTTTTGGCATATTGGAAAGCATCTGCACTCAGGTTTCCTATTCTCAGTGAGATGGCTAGGGATGTACTTGCCGTCCCAATTTCATCTGTAGCTTCTGAGAGTGCTTTTAGTACTGGGGGACGAGTGCTGAGCAACTTCAGGAGCTCATTGACTCCTGCTATTGTGGAAGCTCTGATTTGTGCTGAGGATTGGTTGCGGTCAACATCTCCGGATATATTTGATCCCGAAGAAGAGGAAAATGAGAAAGAACAACTGGAGTTCGAGAAAGGTAATCTTTCGCATTTATACTGCTTATCTTCCATAGATAGTAGTTTATATTCCATATATCATTTATACTCATACCGAGTCTTGTTTTGTTTAGGTTTCGAAGAGACGGTTTTGAAGTTTGATGCTACTCCACCAGCAATTGGTTCTGATCCTCTTGTGCAACCCGTTCTACAATCATTCATCAACAAGAATGGCAATGACAATGCTATTGTTGATAGTGATGATGATGATGATAATGAATACAATGAAGACGATGCACTGGAAAATGAAATGTTTGGTATGGCGGGCGCGTCAGATGATGATTAGCTTTTAGATGTTGCGAATTGGGATGGTTGAATTTGTTTATGTTTTTAATGTTGACTTTGTGTGGTGTTTGAATTATGTTGTTGATGACTTTTGAATTATGATTATGCGTTATGACTCAGACTTATTATGATGGATGGTTGATTATGTATTTGTGGTATGATGTCTTCTTTTTTCGTTTCAGGGAATATTGCGAAGAACTGAATTGCCCAGATTGTAGCGTTATGCTGCCAAAATTTTGACAAAATTTTTAGCAAAACATATCAGCAGCTTTCGGTTTTTTGCCCAAAATTCGGGTTTCGGTCCTCATTTCGGTTTCGATGCGGTTTTCTGTTCGGTTCGGTTCGGTTCTTACTGCTGGATTTCGGTCAAAATGGACTCAATCGGTTTTCCGGTCACGGCTCGGTTATAAACCGAAACTGGCCGGTTCGGCTCGGCTAAAAAACCGAACATTTTCGGTTCGGTCGCCGGTCATGCCTTCGGCCACAATTCGGCTTCGGTCAACCAACCTTTCGGTTCGGTTTTGGACCGAACCGGGCCGACTGCCAGCCCTATTGGTAAGTAACAACCCTCTCCCAATTCTCAGCATTTACAGCCCCAAAAATCTCTTCTTCTTCTTCTAGAGAAACACCTAAAAAGAAACAAATCATACACATTGATGAGTCATTGGACCATATATGAACACACACACCATCATGTGAATGCAAAGCTTAAAACTTGTGGATAGAAGAAGAATTCAGCAAAAACAGCACAACATTATTTGACTCTTGAAAACTTAAAACCAACAAAATCACAAGACAAAAGTCAAAAGGGTTTCAAGCTTTCCACAAGTTAAAACCCACCAGATCAGCAATAAGAAGGAAGGATCTAATCTAAAGCAGCCGCCTTTGTTTCTTCTTCTGCTGGTTTAAGATGTGAATCACAAGGGATTCCTGGTCTACAAAAGAAAAATAAGGAAACAAAAAAGCAAAACCCATCACTATCCAACATCTACAGAAGAGAACTATTTTATCAGCATCTGAAGCCGTAAATGATGGAAGGAAGCAAAGAAAGAACACAACACAAGACATGATTACTCCATGATTCTATCAAATTTGACATTCTGGTCTAACCTTTCACATTGAAGAACACCAAATCAGAAATCAAACAAGGAATCTGGTTAATTCAGGCAGAGGAAAAAACCCTCACCTCAGCTCACAATAGGGAAATCCCAAATCAGTTTGACTCAGCTAACTAACTGACTCTGTAAACTAAACCTTCATGTGACTTTATTAGATCTGTGGATCCAGGAAAAGAAAAGACAGAAGCTTTGAATCTATTAGCTTCTCTCTTTAGGCACAGTTGATTGATTATCAGGTTTCATATAATCAGTTACTATGGGAACTCACCGTACTCGTCGATTGGGGCTTCGTAGTCGTAACTAGTTGTAATGAACGGTCCACCAGCAGTGCGGCCGAAGTTTGCTCCTCCGTGATACCATGCAAAAGGAAACAGAAGCATGAGGCGTTATTTCGTAACAAAACATTCACTTAACAACTAACTAAGAAATGAAGTTTACCATGTAGTAATTGTTCACAGTACCGCCTTTCTGGAAAATCGACCCACATCACAGGCAATATCTTCAGGGAAAGGGATTGGAGCGGCGTTCGTCGAATTGGCGATCGGCGGTGGTCGGGGAACGACATGCAAGAAAGAAGGGTCGAGATAACGAAGATTGAAGCGACGTTCGTTCGTCGAAATGCAACTTGGTCATCGAAATCGGTGAAGAAAGAAGTGATTGGAGCGGCGTTCGTCGAAATTGAGATCGGCGGTGGTCGGAAAAGAAACGCGATGAATGTGGGATTGAGTCAGGGTCGGTGGGGTGGGGCTTGAGATCGGGGAAAGAAACGAAGCTAGGGGAGAGAAAGAGTGAGGATGGGTTGGCGGTGGGGTGGGGGATTGAGGAGAGAAACAAATTGAGGTTGTGATGTCAGTTGTGGTGGGGGTGAATGGGTCAGTGGGGGATAATGGAGGGGGGGGGATAATGGGGATAACGGTTCAGTGGGGGAGATAATGGGTTGTTAGGGGGAGAGGATAACGTCACAAATGGATGGGGATGGATATTAAGAATGTTTAATTGAAATGAATTAGAATGTTATAAGTTAATTTTGCAATTTGGTATAATAATAGGTACTTATATGTAATATGTTCTGTGTGGAATAGAATAATAATAAAATTAATTAATTTAATCCTATTTAATTCAAAGGCTTGAGATCCGTTGATTGAACGGACGGATCAGATCGCGACACGCAAGCGGGTGCATTCAGTGCACCCACCTAGCCGGGTGCACCGGAGTGTTCACCTTAAATAGATATAAATTTCTTTCTGACTAAATTTAAATAAGTATAGATATATGTTTAAAATGAAACATATTTGTACCATTACTCACACCTAAATCTAATAGCTTCCA
This sequence comes from Linum lewisii, assembly GCA_034768395.1. NCBI lineage: Eukaryota > Viridiplantae > Streptophyta > Magnoliopsida > Malpighiales > Linaceae > Linum > Linum lewisii. Next base: position 20,558,324 of record CM068301.1, on the reverse strand, counting down.
AGAAATAAAATATTATATGATTACCATTGTTAAATAAAATTCTCGACCAACGGATCGAGTTTAAAACTAATTATTACAAAATTGTTAGATTCTGTAATATGCCTACCTCTTTGATATTCCTTGTCAGTATTACAGGTAACTATTACTCTTTTTATAAAAAAAAATCTTTCTTGAAGCTATTTAAGTTACAAAATTCCTATTTTAGAGGTATTTGTAAAATACTACAAGGTAATAAGAGTTAAGATATCTTGAAATTTGTAACGCTCACCTTGTAGCACTAAAATTCCGAAGGGGTTGAAAATTGAAATAGGATATATAATGAATCCACATGTTTTATGTAATGAATCCATTTCGGCCCAACTAAATTATGAATTAGCCTACTGGGCCATGGCTTCGAAATTGTTTGACTCGGTCAAATAATGACGTTAGAAGTCTAATTTATTTGTCTGAATCTAGTTGGCAAGAAAAGGATAAACTCTAGTCCATATGGCATTTACAAATTAAAAGTAAGTAACCGTTTATACTTGTAGCAGGTGAAGCCAAAACCCTAAAAATATCTATAAATAGAGAGCAAGGGGACACGTCAAATTCAACGAGTTCTTTATTCTACCTTCTAGTTCTAGTTGAGTAAGTCTGTTATCTGCCTCCTCTGTTATGGATTAATATCATTCAGCGATGTTTGTTATGCCTCTCTTTTGGATTCTGTAAGAGATACCAAGAAGAACGAATTCTTCATCTCTTTTCTTTTTCAGTCTATGAACGCCCTGCGTCTAACTTGGATTCTATTCGAAATTCTGCACGGTGACAATCGATTGATGTGCACCAATTTCTTGGCGTTAGCTGACTGATAAGCAATGCTTCCTTTTCCCTCTCAAGTTTCAAGTTTCAGTTCCAATTTTTTTTTGGCTTTAGGTCATATATGTTGCTCTTGATAAGGTGGTTTGAACCCTATTTTCTTATCCAGACAGACATTCATGGAAGCGAACACTATTAGTTGGAGTCCCTGTTTGTCTTTCGGTTTCAAGGTTTTCCTCAATCGCTAATGTTCTTGACTAATTTTTCCTGCAAAGTATTGCTTACACATCACTAATAACCATACGGATTCCCCCCTCAAAGTACCTTGGAATTTGTTTCATATTTCTGTTGGGTGGATTTGCCCTAGCTTTGTTGCTTTCGTGACCTGGATTGTGTGCACATGACGGTGAGGAGGAAATGTTGAGTGTTAAAGAGTCACTTATGCAAAAGTAAGGAATTGAATGTTACTTGCAGCTACTTGACCTCCTGGAGAAGGTTTTGTGAAAAGCTACAAGTTAAATTATGCCTGGTTATTGAATGTCCTGTGGAAGATCTCTGGGTCGAGAAGAATTGAAGTTGAAGGTAATGCTTATGAAACCATGACAAGCCAGCCGTGGAAACATTCTCCATTCTATGTTCGGAGACTGCATGCCAGGGTCGAACCTCATGCGCTTCGACTCGTGATGCAGGAGGAGGAAGTAAGTTATCATCTACCTTTACTAAAGAGCAGAAAACAACTTCAAAATCATTCATTACATTGCAGGGGGGTGCGAAGATGTCATTAGCTCCAAATGCATCAAAATGTGCCATGTTTAATCAAATTATTTTCCAGCTTGCTTGAGTTCTCAGCTTTGAACAAGCCATTGTCTCCTAACAGAAGGTATGTAAACGAACAAACAGATACAGACGAGTCAGAACTGAAAAGGGAAAGATTTGCAAATCCTTAGAAAGCGCAATCTTCCAAAGATTTGAAGCAAGTGGCTAAAGTAAGCAGCAGGTTTTCATACTGCATTTTGACTGAAATATTAGACTAGAAATCCACGTCAGAGGCCATTATAACCTGCGAACTGGTTATTATCATCTGCAACCAAGGTAGGAAATGTCACTAAAACCCATGTTGCAGTCCTATCAACGCTTCTGAATCATGACTCCTGCATAGGCGCTAGTGCCATGTGACGTAAGACATTGAAGATGTCTTCAGTAAACTTACCTTTAATGTTATGGAGGTTCTTTAATGTTGAAGCGAACAGACTTGTAATCTCCAACAAGTGATAAGTACAATATTGAATTGTAGCATCATTACATTGCAATGCTAATCCGAAATTCATCATTGGTTCGCATACACGAGAAAACCATCTTCGCAGACCTTCTTATTTGCCCTAAAGAATAACAAACTCTGTCGAGTTGCAGGTGGTAAAATGATAAAGATTTGGAAGATTTCAGGCAAACGTTCCAAGAGAATGATTAAGACTATAAGTGAAGTCATTTCACATGTCCATCTTGCACACTGGGCAGAATGTCCCCACTTTGTCAGCTTGAATGAAACTCTCAAGCCAGAAATTTTGGTGTCAATGCAACAGTAAACACCACAATATACAATGGCCATGATTCATCAATAATTGAATAAGTTATGGTCCAAATAAGTACCGTGTTTGCAAGGAACAACTTTAAGAACTTGGAGGCAAATCACACAAGTTTCTTCATAATGCAGAATGAAACGTGAAGTGAAGCAAGGTAGCGTCTCCATAGTTTCAGCATCCACACTCCTGCTGTGGAAATTGAATCGCCGCCAATGCACGCTCACAAGGATAATCAGTATGACAACTAGTTACAGAAATGACATTGTCAAAAATGTCCAAGCTGTGTCATTAGATGCGCTCCATTAGAATCTCACCAGTAGCCTTGGACACAAAAACAACATGGATCTTCACCATCATTATCAAATTCACAAGCACACCGAAACAAAGCAATTTGTTCAGGCGCCAAATAAAACAGTTAATCATAGCTTTGTTTTCGAAATAGACAGACCCACACAACAATAACATAAAGCACGCAACTTCCAAGTACAAGGTTCTGAATTTGGAAAATAGCGGATTTACTGTATACCAAATTATGCTTATCCCGATCATCAAACTCAATCGCAGCTCGAAACCCTGCGAGTTGAGCATTCCGAATTTTGTTCTCAAAACACAAATTTCCCTCACGATCAGTGCGAAGCTCGCTCTTTTACTTCTATTAAACCCTAAACGGCCCTGAAGCGAAGGGTTTCAACACCATCATAGATGAGGTCAATGGGATTACCAAACAAATTAAGAGCAGTAAACATGCACAGAAGGAAACCTTCATTTATCGACACCCGAAATTAAAGAAAATTCCATATTTTCCTTTTTAAATGAAAGAAAATTAAAAAGAATTGTTTATTCGCTTTCAATTTTAGATAGTCATTACACAAGAAAACAAGAGTTGCATTTCAAGTCAGTCACCTTTTTACACAAAAAAAGTTATTATTGAGAAAGAAACTCAAACAAATTTTATCCAAACCACCCGTGTTCCGTAGCGCTATGCGAAACAATCAGGCTTTCTTGCACCGACTTTCAAGCCAATCCATCGTAACACTTTTCGGCCTCTCCAGTGCCAACCCTAGCGCTCGATCCCATATCAGCTGCAGCCAACGAAACGGATTCATTATCAAAGGAAATCACAACTAAACCATAGAAACGAATTAACTCTTTAAAATCAATAGGAAAGATGTTGTTGGAGGGTAAACCTGAGAGCAGATCCCTATGCTTCTCGAGACCCCAAATAGAACAGTGTAGTACCTGCGCCACATACATTTCAACAATGGTTGCTATCAGAGTCATACACAATTTTGATAACTGATAATGTGCTTTTCAAGTAGAGTTTACCTAGCTTCTGTCAGACCGTAGTAGTTCAGCAACACCCCGCTGTGGGCATCAACATTGGGCCAGGGGTTCTTAACCTATATATACGCAAGGCATAGGGAATTAATCGAAAAATTCAACACTTCAGTTGTTTCAGAAAGAGTTGTTTCTGGTTTCTATATAATCAAGTTTGACAGATCATGCACTTACCTTGCCTAGCTGAGTAAGAATTGGAGGCACAACATCATAGAGCTTAGAAACCTGGCAAGGCCATAATAAGTTACTTCATTATCAACTGGTGCATGACAGGAGATGCATTGAAGAAGCTAAGCTACTTAGTTTTCTACAGTAAGGAAAAGGTGACAACCAGCTGGAATAGTGGGTCATCGGGTAAATGCTTCATTGCAAACTCTCGCTGGCACATGTATCTTGGATCAGTTTTTCGCAGGACACCATGTCCATATCCTGGCACAACCTGCAAAATTTTTATCAGACGACAACGCCTTACAAGAGTGGCCACGCCAGGTTTCCCCAAAAAATTTCAAAAGGTTCACTTCTGAATATAGTATTGAACCGTGAACATCATTCAAGTTTTCTTACAACCACTATATGATCAACCAAGTTCTCTTGGGTAAGACCTGATCATCCTAATTATATTAGTCGTAGCAATGGTCCTAATATAATTTAGAGAAGCTTTTCAATACCTTTCCACTGTTTAATGTTTTCCAGACATAGTCTTTTAATTGCTCTGTACTAATGTTTTCCCCAAATTCCTCGACAACAGATTTTATCCATAGCAAGACTTCCTGCCATTAAAATAATGTTAGTAACACATATAAACAAAGCAATGATTACCAGAATCAATAATACACCAAATCGACCTCATGAAACTCAGGCTTGAAATATTAGGTATGTACAAATACTTTCAGGTCGACCAAATATGACAAGTTGCCAATTACTTAAACAACAAAACTTTGGAAAAGTTGGGTTAAATTATTGCTTACTTGTTCGGCTCCCCTTACTAAAACCTAGTTTCTTTCAAAATACGAAACCCAAAAGGCAATATTGACATGCTGACAGGAAAACTGAGCAACAATTGTGATTGGAGTGCTGAATTTGTGATTCTCTATAAATAGTTTTTGAGTATTTCAGATAAAATGACGTGACAGACATACCTGATTAGCCAAGCCATGAAGTGGCCCAGCTAAACCATTTAACGCTGCTGCAAATGATAGATAAGGATCCGAAAGTGCACTGCCAACCTGTATATAACACAATAATCAGTTCTGAATCCCGGAGGCAAAGAATGAAGTACTATCAGTTTCCCCATGTATAACTAACCAGATGGCCTGTGTGTGCACTCACGTTACCACCTTCATGGTCGCTGTCAAGTATAAGGAATCACAGGACAATAACATAAGCTCTTATATATTCACCCCATAATAGAATATTCAAAATCAAGACCATAAAACAAACCTATGGATTGTAACATAAAGTCTCATAAGCTCATGCATTTTGGGATCATCAAAGCCCAGCATATGCGAGAAATTAGCACCATAATCTAGAGAATCATCCATGGTTATAATCTTTCCATCCTTGAACATCCTGCATCAAACCAGTTTGGTTCCAAAAGTCAGATTACTTGCATCAATAAGTAGAAACCCTTAAAGCTGTAAGGGAAAAAATAACAAACATGAAAGAGATGACAAAGCTCCAGAAAGGAGATTATGAATTGAAATGGTACCAGTATTGACAGAACCGGACTAGACCGACCGGTCTGACTAGTAAAACCGGGAACCAGAACTCAGGCCGGTCTGGTCTGAGTACAAAACAACAGTGGTCCAATTAGGCAACAGAAACGGGTCGAACAGGAAAACCCATTCAGACAAGCCAACACGGTTTTGCCGGGTCAGGGTACAAAACGGCTCTGTCCGATTTATTACAGTAAGCTTAGTTTGTTAAATTATAAGAAAATCATGTCCCCTTCTCCCCTCTCCCGATCGATTCCTCTAGCCGGAGATCACCTTTTCCCCTCTCCCAATCAATTCCTCTAGTCAGAGATCACCTTCTCCCCTCTCCCAATCGATTCCTCTAGTCGGGGTCACCTTCTCCCCTCTCCCGATTGATCTCTCTAGTCAGAGATAATTGTGCTCCGATCGCCCCAACCACTGCAGAGAGGAAAAGAATCGACTCGTTTGGCAGCAACCGGAGCCGGTCCTCTAGCTCGCTCTGCTCGCAATTGATTTCAGCGGCAATCCTGATTCTATGCATCACGCTCTCAATCCAGCAGTCATAAATGCAACTATTCAGCAAGGTTTTCCTGAAGTGAGCTTGTTTTTCACTTTTTCTGAATAATTTTTGTTAAGCTTGTGATATATTATTTAAGTTAAGAATGTTGAATGATCAGAAGAGGATCCGTGTGAGCTTGTTTATGGATTTCGTTCCTGTTTGACAATGGAGTTCAATACATATGCTGTTAAGTCTCAATGGAGTTTTTATTGTTATGTAAGTGGAGGAAGAAGTCATGCGCTGCTTCGTTCTCCACTTACATAACAATCAAATACCATGGATCATGATATTTTGATATTTGTGTTATATTGAGTGACCAGTTTTTTATAACAGTTTTTACAGTCTGATCCCGGTCAGTCAGACCTTAAACCCTTAAACCTCTTGCTGGACCGGTTCGATGTCCGGTCCGGTCCTAACAACATTGAATGGTACTATCTGTAGCATTCTACAATATGAAGAAGCTCCATATAAATTCAAGTATAATAAAGCAAAATGCGAAATTATGGAGAATCAATTAAAAGCTCCCATACCTTCTATAAACATATGAAGCTACTGCTGGTAAACGAGCAATCAGATTAAGAGAATCTTCATATGTTGGCTCCCAGTACCTAAAATATTACCCTGTCAGGTGAATTCTTTAATGACATGGATACAGGAGAAAAAGAACATTAAAAATTGCCTCACTTTGATTTGTGAATACCCTGGTCATATGCTTTCTGAAACTCACTTTGAACCTGGAAGAGAAAATTTGGGAACGTCAACAAGCTTGAATAGGTAATATCAAAATTAATCATCATCCACGATTGTATTCTCATTTGCACTTGATGCACTGACATCATTAAGCAAATAAGTGACTTAGATAATCCCATGTGAACCAGGGACGAATAAAGAGAAAATATAAAGTAATTGTTCTTATAACAAGGGAACTAAAACCCTATATAAGTTCCTCCATCTGTTCATGCCATGTTAAAACCATATTTAATCTTAGATGCACTTATATCATTATGAAATAGTAATTTTGATGATCCCATTTGAACCAGAGGCAAATAAAGACAAAATGAAACAATATAAAATAATTGTTATTACCAAGGGAAAACTGGACACTAAAACACTATTTAAGTTTCTCCATCTGTTCATGCCATGTTAAAACCATATTTAAGTTTCCCCATCAGTTCATGCCAATGGCACCACTTACTCCAACTAACTGCAGCAAAAAAGGAGGAAAGGGCAATATCCTCATCAAAGTATAACAAATACACACAGGGACCTCACATAATTATTATTTTTATTTTATTTCAGAGTTGTATCTTCCACAGATCAGTTTTACACTCCATAACTCCAGTTAGCTCATACAGGGTTTCATATCTCTATTACATGGGAGAAACAAGATAATTAACTATTGCTTATTTGCTTAAGTACACAGAGTAACAAGCAAGCATCAGAGCGCACAGAAGAAGAGAACTGGATGGGAAAGCAAACAAACCTGGAGTGCCATGACACCAGTTGTAAACTGAGTCATTGGATGAGCAGAGACAGGGAGAGCATCAATGGCCTTGAAAACATAATCTGCAAGAATTAAAAAAAACAATGCTATTCTGGTCAACCCACATAAGGATGCAAGACTTCCATTTGATAACAGATCGTACAGAAAACCATCTATCACGTGTGTAAGATCATTTTTAAAGTAATTAATAAAGCAATTATATAGGATTAACAAATATGTTTAGTCTTTACGTTTGCAAACAAACAAAATACATCCAAGAGGATTCTATTACACTTACAATACACTGAAACATAAAACTTGTCCAAAATGTGTCAAATGGTGGCAAAATGATTGGTTAACAAAGGACCTGGGACTTTAGCACGATCACGCAATTCCTTTGATAAGGCACTAACTTGCTCCTCGCTTGGCACCTTACGCGCGAAGGAAGAAGAAACAAAAAAAGAATTGACTCAGAAATCAATAAATGCATTCAATCAAGAAGTAGCTCCATCTAATTCACACAGCTCACCTTTCCAGTTAGAAGAAGCCAAAGAAGACCCTCAGGTAATGGTTCTCCATCAGGCTTTGCAGTTGGCAATACCTTCTGACATTCAGGAATTGAAAGACCTCGGAAGCGAATCCCCTGAACAGTATATGAACGTTATCAGAGGACAAAAAATCAATACGCCTACTGGCCACAAAGACCGTGAAGTAATAATTTAAGCAATATTACTTTGTTCAGTTCCACAGTTGGTGCAATTTTACCTCTTCTGGATCAAGTAGTGAGGTCTCCCATAGCAATCCAATCATTCCTCTCATCCCACCAATTATCTTTCAGTTTGGATGCACAAAAGAACGTTACATTGAAAATTCAGGAAACTGATAAAAGCATGAAAAGCTAGGCAAAGAATGAACCCATAATTAGCATAACCGCAGTAAGACTAGTAAGAAAACAAAAGTGCTCCATAAAATGAACGAAAGAACCTAACAGTGCATATACCATGTCAGTTGTGATGTTTCCCAGTTGAACATTTCCGTAGTCTGTCCTAATTTTTTTAAGGCGCTCCTGCAATCATATTAGATGATCAGACCATACTTTTGGAGGCTACACCAAATGAAAAGAGCAATTCTGCTAGATCTCATATAGCTGAGGAGAAAGTAAAAAAATACGCAAGCAAGGCAAGTGAAGCTAACCTGTTGTTCTGGGATCAACTCTTGTAACTGGGAGTGGAGGTCCTACAGTCCCAAAGAATAAAAAGGGCCAAGCAGAAGGCGGAAAAAAGGAAGATGGTGGATGAGAATAAGAGAAATAAAGGAGCAGGATACGGAAAATATATGTAAGAGTTTCAGGAACACAGATACATGCAGTCCATTTCACGTAACAACTAAATCCTATCGGGCTCGACATATATGATTGTCTAAGAAAGATTCAATACATTTCGACATTCAAGCACAATTGAGGCTTAGAAAGAACCATAGAGACCACAGCCGCAAAAATGAAATGGAAAGAAACAAGCACTTCATAACGAGCATGATGACAGCAAGTGATCATGAAAATAAGTTCCATATAAACGAAAAAATACAATGAGAGAAGAAAAGAGGAAAGTACGAGATCGGAGGAGGTCTGCATTTGAAGCCATCTAAGGGAGCCGAGATTATTAGGCTGTTGAACCTGGTAGAGACAAATACAAAGCCGAAACATACAGAGGATCAAGATGTCAGTAATCAGAAGCCAAGCGAAGAGATACAAAAGAGGACCATGACCGGGAAACAAAAAGTGTAGAGCTCACAGTTCGAGAACGGAGAGTGGAAAGACGAGAGAGGCATCTGAACAGCACCATGGCTGATTTTTACTCGGCTCCAAAACTCAAAAGATATCACCTAACCATGAACAAAAAGCACCATTAATTTATTCAATCAATCAGAAGGAAATAACAGAGTAGGGAAAACTAAACCAAGCGTTCATAAAAAGAATACAGCGGATCTCAATCAGAGCTCGACTTTTACCTTGTTGGAGGTAGCAGTGATTGCCGTGGGATTGACGAGAAGAGAGGAAAGTGAATGAAGGAAAAGGAGCGTAAGGAGTCAGCGGCGGAAGGATTCCGAAGAAAGAGGAGAGCACTGGAGAAGGTGATAATTCTGCGAAGAGGTGTTTTCACAGAGAGACGAGAACTTGGACGGGAAGAAAATTAGAGTGCCGACAATTAAGGGCCAACTGGAAATTGAAAATCAACCGAACTTTTTGCCTGTCGTCGGTCTGATTGAATCTGAGTATCCTTATGAAGGTTTTAAGGTTTTAGGAGAAAAGAGTTTTAGGAAATTTCAGCTGAATTGTTCAGCTTTCTCATTGCTACTGCAGTTGCTATTTGTAGTGTGTACAACAGAAAATGACAAAACAGCAAAACAGAAATCTATACAACCTATCAAATATTAACACGTAATAACTAATTCTGCTATACACTGACTAATCTAAACGCCCCGTATAACTCTCCATGTGGCTCTTCTTCAACCAGGGTTCGAGTCCCAGCTCTTCCTTTTCCACTCTTCATTGCTGCACTCTGTATATACCATCTTCCCCTTTTCTTCTCTAGTAGTGCAGGAGCTGGTTGGCTTCTCTGATATCCCCCCACAAGCTGGCGAGTAAATATTATATACTCCCAGCTTGAGCAATATCCATTCGAATCTCTGCACACTAAGTCCCTTGGTGAAGATGTCTGCCAGGTTTTCATCAGAAGGAACATAGTGTAAACTAACTAGACCTGATTTCACCCTTTCCCGAATGACATGGCAGTCGATCTCAATGTGTTTCGTCCTCTCGTGAAATACAGGGTTCTCTGCCATATGAATTGCCGATTTGTTATCACAGTGTAGCTTTATAGAATCTGTGTGAGCGATCTGTAAGTCCATTAGAACCTGTTTCAGCCATTGCAGCTCACAAGCTAACTGTGCCATTGACCTGTACTCTGCCTCTGAAGACGACTTGGATACTGTTTGAAGAATTAGGTCAATCGAGGGAAGTTGTTCCTCGTTGATTCCTTAAGCTTATTATTGATCTAGGTATTACCTATATACAGGTCTGGGAAGAAACCTTCCTAAAATAGACTTCTAACTACCATAATTAACCTATATACAATAAAGGAAGATAAATACAAACAAGGAAAGAGAATAACTATCGTTATTCTCCACACTCCCCCTCAAGCTTGGTATAGATGTTGATCAGACCGAGCTTGGACTTGAAGTGTTCTAATAGATCTTTGGACAGTGCCTTAGTCAAGACATCAGCCGTTTGTTGTCGCGATGGAACATAGCTCACATCAATAATTCCTTGTTCCACCTTCTCTGTTATGAAATGTTTGTCTATCTCCACATGCTTCGTTCTGTCATGATGGACAGGGTTCTTAACAATGCTCAGAGCTGCTTGACTGTCTGTGAACATGTGAACTGTATCATGTCCTGGCAAGTTCAGCTCTTTTAGGACTCGTTGTATCCACATAGCTTCCTGTATACCAAGAGCTAGTGCACGGTACTCAGCTTCAGCACTGCTCCTGGCAACTACAGATTGCTTCTTGCTTCTCCACGTTACTAGGTTACCCCATACATAGGAACAATAGCCTGTGGTAGATCTCCTAGACGTGACTTCACTCGCCCAGCTAGCATCAGTGTACATGTCTACTGATCTGCTTGCACTCTTTTTGAACATCAGTCCCAATCCAGGTGTCTTCTTCAAGTACCTGAGTATGTGAGTAACTGCCGTGAGATGTTCTTCTGTAGGATTGTTCATAAATTGACTCACTACACTCACTGCAAAGGCAATGTCAGGTCTAGTGTGTGAGAGGTAGATCAGTTTCCCTACTAACTGCTGGTACCTTCCTTTGTCAGTAGGCTTCACTTCTTTTTCTCTGCTGAACTGGATATTCGGCTGCATTGGAGTATCTGCTGGCTTGCATCCAGTCATCCCAGTCTCATGTAGTAGGTCCAGAATATATTTCCTCTGAGATATCAGTAGCTCATTACTTGTTCGAGCCACTTCCATACCAAGGAAATACTTCATTTCTCCCAAATCTTTAAGCTCAAATTCTCTGCTGAGTTTTAACTTCAGTTTGCTTATCTCTTCATTATCATTCCCTGTGATGATAATGTCGTCGACATAGACAATAAGAATTGCTACTTTCCCATTGTCTCCATGCTTGACAAACATAGTGTCATCAGTTTGACACTGTTGGTAGTCATTCATGATCACAGTCTTCGAGAATCTTTCAAACCATGCTCTCGGAGACTGCTTAAGTCCATATAAGGACTTCCTTAGTTTGCATACTGAATTTGCTCGTTGTTCATGGATTATTCCCTCTGGAATTTCCATGAACACCTCTTCTGTCAAGTTTCCATTTAGGAAAGCGTTCTTGACATCCATTTGGTGCAACGGCCAGTCCTCATTGACTGCCATGGATATCAAGATTCGAACAGTCTTCAACCTTGCAACTGGAGCAAAAGTTTCTTGGTAATCTATCCCAAATGACTGAGTAAATCCTCTAGCCACCAGACGGGCTTTATACCTCTCTATACTCCCATCTGAGTTGAACTTTGGCGTAAATACCCACTTACAGTCCACAGTTTTCTTCCCAGGAGGTAGAGGGACGATTGTCCATGTCTCATTCTTCTCCAAGGCTGCCAGTTCCTCAAACACAGCCTGTTTCCATTCTGGAATTTTCATTGCTTCAGCTATATTCCTGGGAACACCATCTAAGTGAGTGGTGAATGCCCGAAATTTAGGATTCAGTCGTCCATAGTGCACATACCTCTGGATAGGATGTCGGGTGCACTCCCTTACTCCTTTCCTTAGGGCTATTGGCCATTCCAAGTCATCATCAGCTGGTTCCGCTTCCTCTACAGCTGTTTCAACTGTTTCAGTTTCACCCTGGTGATCATGAATTTCGGTAGAGGGTAGAACCTCACTTTCTGGCCTCACAATCTCACCCGGTTCACCTTCTTCAGGAATGTTGCCAAATTTCTTCCTCCTTTCATACACATTAATGATTTCTGGAGGATTTCTCCTTTCCAGCTGTTTGGAATTTCCCTCAGCACTGTGATGAAATTGATCGACTGTGTTTCTGACATTCGGCACGACCAATCCATCCAGAGCAATGATGTTTTCCCAATCACATCTTGAGCTTCCTCATACTGTACCTTCTCCCCCTGAAGCTCAGGATTGTAGTATGAGTGATTCTCAAAGAAAGTCACATCCATTGTGGTGAAAACTTTGCGGGTGATGGGCGAATAACACTTGTACCCCTTTTGCCTTGATGCGTACCCAATAAATACACATTTCTGGGCACGAGGGTCAAGTTTTGTTCGCTGCTGTTGTTGGACATGAACAAATGCTAAGCACCCGAAGACTCTAGGTTCAAGCTCAGACATGTATGCTTGTACATGTGGATGGGCTTGTACCAGCACCTCCTTGGGTGTCCTGTACTGCAGAACACGACTAGGCAGTCTGTTAATGAGATATGTGGCTGTGAGCACTGCTTCTCCCCACAAGTACTTGGGTACATTGTTTGTAAACAGTAGGGCCCTAGCAGTATCTAGAAGATGTCTATTCTTCCTCTCAGCTATTCCATTCTGCTGGGGAGTGTCGACACATGAACTGCAATGTACAATCCCATTTTGAGACAGAAATGAACCCAAGACTGAGTTGAAGTAATCATGGGCATTATCTGTCTTGAGAACTTGAAGCTTAGTGTGAAACTGAGTCAGGATCATCTTATAGAACTCCTGAAATATGGCAGAAGTTTCTGATTTTTCTTTCATCAGAAATGTCCATGTGAGCCGAGTATGATCGTCTATAAACGTGACAAACCACTTGGCACCATTGACATTTTTAACTCGTGTGGGACCCCAAATATCGTTGTGAATTATAGCAAAGGGCTGAGTAGGCCTGTAATACATTCCAGAATAAACACTTCTTGGGTGTTTTGGTATGGGTGCTTTGATATTAATAGCACCAATACCATCTAATTGTCATATCATTGTTTTTCTTATGACCAATAACTAGCTAATGGGTGATAATGAGGGTGAGTTTATCCTCCTAAATAGAGATTTCTGAAAGTGAGAGTGATATTGTATTCATGGACAACATACCCTGCACTTTTTGGCTTATTACATGCCACTAATTATGACTTCACTCTCTTCTCCAACTACCCTGTCTTCCCAATCTTCACCGACGCTGAGTTACAGAGCTGCTAGCATCCTCAACCTCCTCATTGCTTGGAATCGCCGGTCTGGAGCTTAGCTGCGACGGCCCGTCATCAAGGTACGCCATCGTCCTTTTTCATCTTCGCCCTTTGTTTCTCTGTCGACGACGGTCACCAAGCTCAGTTTTCCTCTTTCCTCTTTCTTCTTCTTATCTCTGTTACCGAGGGTTGGGCAGAGAACCAGCGTTCAGAATCTTCAGACATCCTCTCCTTCCCGTGTTCGAACTTATGCTGCAACATGACTTCACGAGTCGACGCTTCGGTATTGCGTTTGAGAGAACTTGGTAGCGGAGAGGACAAGAGTAAGAGTCCACATCTTTGACTCCGTTCATCTTCCACGGCTGGGTTTTTCTTCGGATCAGTGTTGCTGGAGAAGTTTCGCCCTGGCGCTGAAGCACGGAGAAATGTCGCGCGGAAGCAGACGGCGATTACGATGGCGGTTTTGGCGAAGGTTTGAGGTGCTGGATAGGAGAGGTGGTTGTGGGGTGGTGAAGTTGTTTGAAGGAACAGAAGATGGTGGGCGATAGGCTGGGAAGTTGAATTGAAGAAGAAGAAGAAGGAGAAATGGGTATTGAGTTGAGGAAGGATGTGCCAGAGTACTGAATTCATTGTTGGAGATAGAATGGAGAGATCTGTGATTCCTTCCTCTTCTTCTTGACCTGGTTCCAACTGGTAATCTAAGCAAACAAGGAGATGCTTGAAGGGTGAGGTCGAGGTTGGAAGATGAGTTTGGTGCCGAAAAGAAGGGTATGGTGAAGGCGGTGATGGGAGAAGTGAGTGGTCATTTTTATTGGGAAATTGGAAGAGAGTACAAATTGGCAAAGTGGTAATTGCATAGTAACTACCCCTTAGTAAATAGCACTCCAACAAACAAGAATATTGTACATTTTCACTCTAAATCTCATACCCTCTTATAACTAGCTATCCCCGAATATCAGGATATTCGAGATAGCACATACAAACGACCCCTTGTGTTTTGCCAGTTGACAGTTCCACATTGAAAATCCTTAGACTTTTTTCTCGAATAACTTAGGCAACAATCTTTCCAAATTCGAAGCTAGGGTGTCCCAATCTATTATGCCATAACATCACTTGGCTACAATACATTAGTACTACTAGTAGCTAAAGCTCTACTCTTCCTTCCACTCGATCCTTCATCACCAGGGAACATTTTTATGATTGAAAGGGTCTCATGTTAGTCTACCAGTTCCAATCGTCCTCCGGAGCATTCCTCCTGCAGGGAACAACGATCAAAACTGAAAACAGCCTTGCAATTTAAATCCCTAGTGATCTGACTAATGGAGATTAAGTTGCAGTGTAGGGTTGGAACATATAAGACAGGAAACAACTCAATATCATGACTGATCCGAACCCTGCCAATCCCTTCAACTGGCGATAAGCTTCCATCTGCTATTCTAACTCCAGCTTTCTTAGGATAGCATTGATAATCATCCAACACTTCCTTAGAACCCGTCATGTGATCAGAACATCCTGAGTCTATTATCCATTGATCACATGTTGTAGAATTTACAGAATAGGCAGAGATCTGATTACCTCGGTTAGCAAATAACCCTGAGTATACATCAGGAGGACTGGCTGCGGTAGAGGTGATTTGCTCATCATTTTCGAGAAGAGTTTCTCCAGGGCACCAGCTTGTTCCTTGGAGAATGGAGTTGGTTCAGGTTCCTTGTCCACCTGCTTCTCAGATGCAGCAACATGAGCACGCCTTCTCCTTTCAGATCGAGATTTCCAATCTGCTGGTTTTCCAATCAACTCCCAGCATTCGGCCTTCACATGCCACTGTTTGTGGCAGTGTTCACAAACAGGGATAGAGTCCTCATCCCGATCTCTGAGTTGAGATTGAGTCTGCTGCTGTCTGGCTCGTTGGTGGCTTCGGACAGCTAATGCAGAACTCTCTCCTTGGGGTTTTATGTCAGGGATCATGAGTTGTCTCCTACTCTCCTCCCTCTTTATCTCAGCAAATGCCTCATTGAGGCTCGGGAAGGGCTTGGTGCTCATGATTCGTCCCTTGACATCATCCAGATTCTGACTGAGTCCCAACAGAAAATAAAGAGTCATTTTCTTCTCTGTGTGCTTCTTGAAGCGTGCTTGGTCAGCTGGTGTGTCCCAGACTTGATCTTCATACATATCTAGGTGCAACCAATAGCGTCCTAGTATGTTGAAGTACTCCGTGACATCTTTGTCTCCTTGTTTGAGGTGAAACAGTTGTGTTTCGATCTCAAATAGGGCTGAAGAGTTGTCGACAGTTGAGTATGTGGTACGGGTTGCCTCCCAAATAGCCTGAGCAGTTGGGTGAAAAAGATAATTCTCCCCAATGTGTGGCATCATGGAATGAATCAGCCAAGTACGTACCAAGTTATCATTCTCATTCCAGTTCTGGAACTGAGGGTCTTCAGGATCAGGTTGCTTGACTGCTCCCGTCAGATACCCTCCTCGGCTCCGACCAGTGATATGCATCTCCACGGTCTTAGACCATTGGAGGTAGTTCTTCCCATCCAGCTTATGCGTGGTGAGGATTCCAGCATAGTCAGCTGTTGCAGGGGCCATGGTGCTCGAGGATCCTCCAGATGCACCTCCCACAACATTCACAACACTGCTACTGGTGGCTGCTGTTGTCATGGTTTAGACTAACCGTGAAGATTATTGATTTAAGAAGTAGAAGAAGAAGAAGAAGAGCCAACCGAGAATAGACGTGCGGCGGCGGAAGAGTTAGGTCAGAGAAGGCTCTGATACCATGAAGAATTAGGTCAATCGAGGGAAGTTGTTCCTCGTTGATTCCTTAAGCTTATTATTGATCTAGGTATTACCTATATACAGGTCTGGGAAGAAACCTTCCTAAAATAGACTTCTAACTACCATAATTAACCTATATACAATAAAGGAAGATAAATACAAACAAGGAAAGAGAATAACTATCGTTATTCTCCACACTGTTTGTTGTTTCTTTGCCTTCCAAGTTATCAGTGATTCACCTAGGAAGGTGCAATATCCAGTGATCGATCTTCTAGTGTCAGGACATGCTCCCCAATCTGCATCGCAGTATCCTGTGATGACCAGTTTGTTAGCAGATGAGAAAAACAAACCTTGACTGGGAGCCTTTTTAACATATCTCAAAATTCGATGTGCTGCCTTCACATGTGTGTCTCTTGGATTTTGTTGAAATTGACATAATCGTTGAACTGCAAAAGCTATGTCTGGTCTTGTTGAGACCAGGTAGTTTAATCTCCCTAGGAGTCTTCTGTAGCTAGTAATGTCCTCAAGCTCTTCACCATCAAATTGTGACAACATTGTCTTCATATCTGTTGGGGCATTGATAGGTTTAGAGCCAATGTATCCTGTATCTTGTAGTAGTTCTAAGCTGTACTTCCTTTGACAAACTGAAATGCCAGCTGCATTCCTTGCAATCTCGAGGCCTAGGAAATACTTCAGTTTTCCTAGATCCCTTACTTTGAACTCAGTAGCAAGAAACTGTTTTACCTCATTTATGATTAGCTCATCATCTCCAGCCAGGATTAAATCGTCAACATAAACCAACATTGTTACAATTCCCTTTTCAGTCTTCTTAGTAAACAGGGAGTAGTCTGAAATAGATTGAGTGAATCCATACCTGACAAGAGCTTCAGTGAGTTTTGAGAACCATTGTCTGCTGGCTTGTTTCAAGCCATATAAAGACTTCTTCAATTTGCAGGCCTTTCCTACCATTTCTTCTCTCATGCCTGGTGGAAGCTCCATGTACACTTCTTCATCTAAATCTCCGTGTAAGAATGCATTACTAATGTCTAATTGTTCCAGATGCCACCCCTTTACTGCTGCTACTGCAAGTAGCAGTTTTACAGTATTCATCTTCACCACTGGTGAAAACGTGTCCAGAAAGTCAATGTCATACACTTGAGTGAACCCTTTGGCTACCAACCTGGCCTTGTACCTTTCAATCCTTCCATCTGCATGTAATTTAATTTTATAAACCCATTTACAACCCACGGGTTTCTTACCTCTTGGACAGTCGACAATCTCCCAAGTGCAGTTGTCTTCCAAAGCCTGCAGTTCAGCTTTCATAGCACTTCTCCAGTTCTCATCCTTTACAGCTTCATCATAGGTTTTTGGTTCTTGTAAACGGGTTAGGTTCATGGCATAAGTTTTGTGATTTGGTGTGATCTGGTTATAGGAGGTATAGGCTGATATGGGGTATTTTGATGAGGAGGCTTGTCCTGTTACATAGTCATCAAGGTAGCTAGGAGGTTTGGTTTGTCTAGTGGATCTCATAACTGGAATATCCACCAAATCTTGTTCTTCTGTTTGATCTTGGTTATATTCCTCTTCTGGTTCATTGTCATATAAGTCTTGGTCTTGGTTATGGTCTTGGTTGTCCATGTAATCGAAATCTACATGGTTGGTTTCTTTTTGGTTTAGTGAGCTTGGTTCAGGAGGAGTGTTGTGATAGGTCTGAGTGTTGCTTTCACCTGAATTATGAACATTTAGGCCTGGTGCACACAGATCATTATGCATGAAATGCAGATGCTCATTAAAAGTTTCAGGAATAGGTTCATTGGTGTTTTTGAAAGGGAATATGGTCTCATGAAACATTACATCTCGAGATATGAAAATGTGTTTGGTATGAAGGTCATAGATTTTGAATCCTTTGATTCCTGGAGCTAATCCAATATGAACGCCTTGTCTAGCCCTGGAATGGAATTTGGTCCTTCCTCTATCAAGAGAAGAAGCATAGACTAGGCAGCCAAAAACCCTTAGATGACTATAATCTGGCTTGGTGCCGTATAGGATTTCAAAAGGGGTTTTGTTAGAAAGAATGGTTGTAGGAAGTCTGTTTAGAATGTGAACTGAGTGAAGGACACAATCCCCCCAGAATGACAGGGGTAGACCTGATTGGAACTTAAGCGCTCTAGCTGTGTTTAGAATATCTTGGTGCTTTCTTTCTACCCTTCCATTTTGTTGCTGTCTTTCAACACAGGAAGTTTGATGATAAATGCCTTGCTCGGCATAGAAATCTCTCATATGGAACTCTTGACCCTGATCACTCCTAATGATCTTAACCTTTTTATCAAATTGTCTTTGAATCATAATGCAGAAATTCTGCAGAATAGACCTGGTTTCACTCTTGTGTTTCATGAGAAATGCCCAAACGGCTCTAGAATGGTCATCAACTATTGTTAAGAAGTAGGAATTACCATCATAGGTAGATTGATTAACAGGACCCCATATATCAGTATGAATCAAGTCAAAAGGAGCAGCTGCTCTATTACTACTCAAAGGGAAAGGAAGTTTCTTCTGTCTAGAAAAATGACAGTGCTCACAGTGTGAAACTTTGTCCAAAACAAACTCAGAATTACATTTATTCAAAAGTTGAATTCTAGAATTGGAAGGGTGGCCAAGTCTGAAGTGCCAAATATTGATGTCTTGTGGCTGAAAGTTATAGGATGAAGTTGCAAGGGATGTATGGAGGTGACTGGGAAAATCAAGTTGATAGAGTCCTCTAGCTTCTCTTGTAGAACCAATCCTCTTCATTGTATGAAGGTCCTGGATCAGACAAGCATTGGACTCAAAGTGTAAGGAAACTGGTAAGGTCTTGGTTAACTGACTGACAGATATTAGGTTAAAAGTGAATGAGGGTATGTGTAAGGCATTATGGAGAATGATCCCTGAAGGGGTTTTGGCTGTGCCAATGTGACAGACAGAAACTTGGGTTCCATTAGGGAGAGTAACCATAATTTCATTAGCTACCCTATATGACATGAATGATTCTAATGAGCAACACATATGATCTGATGCACCAGTGTCCACAATCCAGGCATTCATAACAGGTAATTTAGAGGGATTGTTATAAGAAGATAAGCTGATTTTACCTGCAAAGCTAGGTGATTGGAGTTTGGTTACTGAGTTGGATGATGGTTGATGTAGGTTGGATGATGAAGCTGCGTGAGTTGATTGCTGAAGAAGAGCCATCAGCCTTGTGCAGTCCTCAGCTGACAACTTCAGATTGGTAGAATTGTCACCTCCCATGTTCTCTACTTGAGTATTGTCACCTGCATAACTTTCACCCTGCCTTGTCATGGCAGAACCTGCAAAATTACCACCAGAACCAGCATTGTTTCTTTCATTTTTTCTCTTCCATTTCAATCGAAGGCAATCTTCAATCATGTGATTGTCCTTCTTGCAATATCGACAGAACAGTTCCTTCTTCTGATCCACACCAGGATTGTTACTAGAGTTCCCATAATGATTCTTAAATCTGTTATCCTTGTTAGCAGGAGCTGCAAGAGCAACAGACTCGACTTGCTTGGCATCTTTGTTGCAAACGCCTTTCACCTGCCTCTCCATCTTCAAAGCAAATCTGGAGGCTACTTTCAAATCTGGTGGTGGATCCATTAGCAGCAGCTGGTTCTTAGTGTTTTCATGATCAGCATTTAACCCGATTATAAAATCGATGACATGGTCATTCTCCTGAAGTTTCTTAACAGCAATCACTGTATTGCAGACACCAGTGTGTCCCTCTCCACCACATTCACAAGGAGGAATGGGCCTAAAAGAAATATACTCTGTCCATAGACCTTTCAAGCGATTGAAATATTCTGTCACAGTGGAGTTACCTTGGGTACAGCTTGCAATAGCAGATCTGAGATGTGCTATGCGAACTGAGTCGGCTTCTCCAAATTTTTCTTGTAGCTCTTTCCATAAGTCATAAGCAGATTCATTATCAATAACAAGTTCTGAGATCTCACTTGTTAAGGAGTTGATGATCCAGCCTACAACAGTGTTGTTGCTCTGGTCCCAAGCATCATAATCAGCATCAGTTTCATCTGGCATGGGTAGGGAGCCATTGATGAAACCCAGCTTCTTCTTCGTCTTCAAGGCTATCCTCATGGATCTGCTCCAGAGGTGATAATTGTTGCCATCAAGCTTAACCGTAATGAGCCCCTGAGACAGGTTTTCATTCGGGTTAACATAGTAAGGACTGTTGACATCACTGCCAACTCTGGTGACTTTGTGGGTGTTGCTGCCGTCGTCGGTCATTGTGAAACCCTAGAAGAGATGATGAGCTATTGCTCTGATACCATATGAAGGTTTTAAGGTTTTAGGAGAAAAGAGTTTTAGGAAATTTCAGCTGAATTGTTCAGCTTTCTCATTGCTACTGCAGTTGCTATTTGTAGTGTGTACAGCAGAAAATGACAAAACAGCAAAACAGAAATCTATACAACCTATCAAATATTAACACGTAATAACTAATTCTGCTATACACTGACTAATCTAAACGCCCCGTATAACTCTCCATGTGGCTCTTCTTCAACCAGGTTCGAGTCCCAGCTCTTCCTTTTCCACTCTTCATTGCTGCACTCTGTATATACCATCTTCCCCTTTTCTTCTCTAGTAGTGCAGGAGCTGGTTGGCTTCTCTGATAATCCTGACCAATTAGACATAAACGAATTAAATCTACCCCTAATATAAGTATATATAATCATGGGGTTATTTTTCCTGATCTCTCCTTAAGTTTAGGAGACCCTCCAATCATCTGTTTCCATTTATCTATTATTTAATTAAGATTTAAATTTAACTACCACCATTTATCTATTATTTAATTAAGATTTTAATTTAACAACCACCGAAACATTTACCACGGATTCCTACTTTTTCAAAGGTGATTCATTATTACAGTCTCTTCCAATTCCCTCACTAACCCGATTCACGCTTCCAGCTCTTCTTCCCTTCTTCTACAACAGCTGCGAGCCAAAAAAATCAATTTACCAGGTCACTCCTTTCCCCTTCTTCTCCAATGGCAGCTCTACTACGGTCTTTTCTGATTTCCTCACTAACCCAATTGGCGATTACAACTCTTCTTCCCTTCTTCTACAGCAGCTGCTGTTCAAGAAATAGGATTGCTCCACATTATCCCAACTTCTTCTTCCCTTCTTCTACAACAGTTGTGGTTGAAGAGAAATCGATTACAACAGGTAACTCTTTTTCCCTTCTTCTGCAACGGCATCTCTATTACAGTCTCTTCCGATTTCCTCACTAACCCAATTTTAGATTACAACTCTTCTTCCCTTCTTCTACAGCAGCTGCTGTTCAAGAAATCGATTTAACAGGTAACTTCTTTTCCCTTCTTCACCAACGACAGCACTATTACAGTCTCTTCAGATTTCCTCACTAACCTAATTTCCGATTACAACACTTTTTCTCATTCTTCTACATCAGCTTCTGTTCAAGAAATCGAGGGCTTTTCCCTTCTTCTCCAACAGCTGTTGGGTGGAAAATTGTGTTTCCGAAGCACTTCTTCCCTTCCTCTCCAACGGCTGATCAACAGGAAATCAATTAAGCAGCCAACTTTTCTTCCCTTCTTTCGGGTTTGTCAATGATTGTGCTAAGTTAGAATTTGGTCCTGTGCCAATGCAATGCATCTTATCCATTCTGTTGCATATTTTTCATATAGACTTGGCCAGTTCGTACACCAAGACCAGTTGCATCCAAGCTTGCTGCTGATACCCCTCTCTTCACTGGACAGGTAGCAACCATTCATGCATTGTTTTTAATTTGTAGTTCCCAGCGTTTGAGCCAGGGTATGGTCATATGGATTCCATCTTGGAAATCAAGTGAACCCTTGAAAATAAAAACAAGGTCAGAGGTTCACAAATGTATTATTTCCTTTGAATTAGCTTACATATTCCAATCCATTAATTTTTCCTTATCACCCTATCATCATGTGTCTCCACTTTCAAATTTATACTCAACTAAGCATTGCCTTTAGTCATCATCTTAAGCAACACTGAAATGTTTCCAGCATCATGTTTCTGTAATTGATGTACCAGGTGATGGAATTTTCACATTTAATTCATGTTAAGTGAATCAAGCTCAATTGCATAATCTTATGACACATGCTGCTTTGACACTCAAAATTATCATGTTTCTGTAAGATTGATAGAGTTTCTCTGATGTTATATGTCTTTTGAAGTGGTTTACATAGTCCAGGTACGAGGCTTCCTATTTCGCTGCTTTGGCTGCAGCTCGCAATTTCAGTTGTCGGCTCACTAACCGGAAGCTCGAGGTGATGATTTTTTAGTTGTTCCCTTATCTTTGCTTTGATTTTGAGCTGTCCTTGAAGACAATTGTGTGAGTTGTGAACTTCAGCATATGGCTGAACCATATCGTTGTGCAGTTTGTTAGTTTAGCAGACATATTTTCTACTTGAATTTGTTTTGTTTCTTAAGTTCAAACTTTATAATCGATCTTCCATTAGAGGGAATTATAATGAAATGTGCTATCGAATCTTCAGTAGTCGATAGATTAAATCCAAACAGCATCTAAGTTTTTACCTGGATTGCCTTGGTTTGTTAAAATTACTCTTCTCAAGACATTCATTCATAGTTGCTATATTGTATCTAAGTGTTTCAAAATTACTTTGTCTTATTCAGAAATACAAACACAAGTTTTGGAATAGGAACATATGACTCGGAAGAGGAAATTCAATTCTGCTTCTCACATTGACGAAGCAAGTTCTTCAACGACTGCACCACCAGAGTTGCCATGGTTGCCTACTACTCAATTTCTTATGCAATCTACCATTTACCTTATATATACTTACTATGTAAAAAATTGAGGACAAGTTTATACTCTTTTATATCAATAGGGGTTGGGCGTGCTATTTTCAGAATCCAACCAATACAACATTGGAACACGCCACCTCTCGAAGGTTTGTTGTTAGATATACATACAATTTTAGTAAACCACTTAGAATCAAATATGGTTTCCATTCACTTTACGTACCTCCAGACATCGAATACTTTGATGGTTTACTGAAGGCTACCTCCAAAAGTTTGGCTACAATTTATCGTTACAAGCGTCGAGTTCGCTTACTGTCAAAGAGACAACGACATATACCAACCCCTCCCCATCGTATTGAAGTTAACCACTTACTTATTGCTCCATTGTACCATTCGAAATACTTTATGGAGTATTGGTGCAACAAAATAATATTTTTAAATCTTTCTCATTATAAGGTGAAATCGAAAACATACTTCAACGACTGAAAGCAAAGCTCAATCGCATTTCGAGGAAGTTAAAATTATTCCACATAAGATCACAACCAATCAACCAAGGTATGTAACTCTCGCAATCAACCTCAATGTAAATTATGCATTCGTTCTTATTTTTTAAGTTATATTTTTCCATTTCTTATAAATTATAAAAAGATTTAAATACTCGAGTTCATGAGTCTATATTCTCACCATATATGTCGTAGGAATTCCTGTCGTAGAGCTTTTTAGTCTTGGTGCACCTACGTGTGTATGTGAGTATTGCGGAGCTTCCATGTGGCTAGAGGAAAGTACCGCTCCGACACGTAGCAGGGAAAAACCACGTTTCACATTGTGTTGCAATCAAGGAGGTGTCAACCAACCTCCAGTAAGAGTACCGCCTGAATATCTATCATAATTAATATGTTCAGATAATGCAACCAGCCGTCATTTCTCTCAACATATAAGGAAGTACAATGCCATCTTCTCTTTCACTTCTTTAGGTGGTAAAGTCAACCGACAGATAAATATTGGGGGCTCACCCTATATATACTCTATTGGTGGCCAAATTTTCCACCGGATTGGATCATTATTACCTCCTACAGGCAGTGCTCCACAGTTTGCGCAGTTATATATTGTTGATACAGAGAACGAGGTTGAAAATCGTATGAATTCTATTACCAATGATGACGAATCAAGTCCTCTTGATGCCAGTATTGTCAACAATCTCAGAGATATGTTTGATGAGCACAATGGACTTGCTAGGATTTTCAGGCATGCTCGCGATCGACTTAATTGTGGAGATGTTCAGACTGTGAAGATCAAACTTATTGCGGGACATCCAGGCGATGGTAGAGAATATGATTTACCATCTGTAGATGAATTGGCTGCTTTGATTGTAGATGAGACTGGGGAAGACACATTTGAGTCAGATGTTATCGTTGAATGTCAAACTCAACAAATGGAAAGAATTACATATTTCCATCTAAGTTTGATGGCTTTGCAGTACCCAATTTTGTTTCCCTACGGTGAAGATGGATGGCATGCAAATATTTCGTCGGGGAGGGGTTCCAACTCAACTAGGCGTGTTACTCAGTGTGATTTCTATGCCTACCGTATTCAGACACGATTAGAAGAGCCATCACATTTGTTATTATGTGGGAAGTTATTTCAGCAATATGTTGTTAATGCATATGCATTAGTTGAAGCAGAAAGGCTAGACTAGATTAAAAAGAACCAAAAAAAGATAAGAAAACATTATTACCATGGGTTGGTTGATGCTTATCAGAGAGGTGACACAGATTTGGAACACATTGGAAAGCATGTGATCTTAGCAGCATCACACACTGGCAATCCTAGATGCAAATTCGAAAATTTTCAAGATGCTATGGCTATTTGTCGCACCATTGGATATCCGGATCTATTCATTACATTTACCTGCAATGCAGGATGGCCTGAGATTCAACAAATGATTGATTTAGTCACCCATCCAGACATGAAAGACCCAAATCGAGCAGATATCATGGCTAGAGTTTTCAGAATGAAGCTTACTCAATTAATGTTAGAGGTGAAGAAGAAACAAATCTTTGGCAACTGCATTGGCTGTAAGTTACTCATCCCTTCATTTTTATTTCAATTCTTACGCCTGATTAGTTAACACTATTTCATGCAATACTAATTAGTTACTCATTCCTAACAGTTACCCCGACTGTTTTCTATTTAATATGTACATTTATTATTTTATACAGATGTGTATGCCATAGAGTTTCAAAAACGAGGTCTTCCGCATGCGCATATATTACTATTTCTATCTACGAAAGATAAAATATATTCTCCATCCGACATTGATTCTATCATTTCAGCAGAGATTCCTGATATGGTTACTGATCCCGAGTGTTATAATGCAGTCAACAAGTTTATGTTTCACGGTCCATGTGCAGCTTTGGGTCAATGCACCGTGTACAGTTCGTGGAATATGTAGTAAACATTTTCCAAAAAAATTCAGCTCTCAAACATTAATTGACGATGATGGATTTCCAAGGTATATGCGCCTAGAAAATGGTAGACATGTTACAAAGAATGGAGTTCAGTTGGATAATCGATTTGTGGTGCCTTATAATCGTTATTTGTTGCTACGCTTTAATGCACACATCAATGTCGAGTACTGCAATAAATCCAGGTATTCTTTTACATTTTTTTTCGTGAACTCATTGGTTGGTTATATGTGATATATGCTGTGCAAAGTTGTAGTGTTTGCTCTTTGGTATTTATTTATTCTATTATATTAAATGAGTGGATATGTTTTTAATGCATAACGCTTTCATAATTTTTGTAAATGTTGAAAAATTTGATTCATCTTTTCACAACCCATTGACGCATGTGTTTTTTCAGAGCTATTAAATATTTATTCAAATACATCAATAAGCCTCCCGATCGAGCCATGGCTTCTGTTGTCGATAGTCAGAGATCGAATCGTAACAACGAGACTGAATCCACCGCACATGCACGGACTCCTACTGATAAAATTAAAGCCTTCATGGATTGTCGCTATATAACAGCTGGGGAAGCATGTTGGCGACTGTTCAAGTTTGAACTTTATAAAAACTCCCCTGCAGTACATCGACTATCTTATCATTTACCAGGAGAACAACCAGTGTATTCAAATACCAACTCTACAATGGAGGATTTGGTTGAAGATGAACTAGCGAATACATCAATGTTATTGGAGTGGATGAATATGAATAGGAATGATCCAGACGCACGTAATTACACCTTTGTTCAGTTTCCACAACATTATACTTGGGATTCAAAATCCAAAACATGGAGGCGAAGGAAAAAAAGCAATCCATTGCTAAATTGTATTACTGTCAGCCTTCTTCAACAGAACGCTTTTATTTAAGAATGTTACTTCATATTGTGAAGGGGTGCACGAGTTTTGAAGACATTTTAACTGTTAATCAGGTTACGTATTGTTCTTTCAAAGAAACGTGTAACGCATATGGATTTCTGACAGATGATGGAGAATGACATAATTGTCTTCGTGAAGTTAGTTTCACTGCCACAGCACGTCAAATGAGGATGATCTTTGTGACTATCATTATGCACTCACACGTATCAGACATTATGGATAAAAAATTGGGAGTTGTTGTCTGATGATATCCAATTCTTACGTCCACGGGAACTCAAGTTACCACATTTGGATCTTTGTGCAGAAGATATTCAAAGTCTTTGTTTGGTTGAGTTAGAGAAGCTCTTACGTAGATTCGGGAGAAGCTTAGCAGATTTTCCAGGTTTGCCAATTCCTCCATCTCATTCCTTCAATCTCCTATCCAACACCCTACTTGCCGAAGAATTGCAATATGATCACGAATCACTAAAGGCTACATTTCAAGTGGAAGTGGATAAGTTCATATTAGATCGTGGAGATGATGCCTGAGCAATTTCTGCAGCCATGTCATCTGCTAATGAGTTCAGCTTCAAGTTGCAGATTCTTCTAATGAGACGACAGACTTTGTCATTTTGGATACAATTGGAGAAGACTTCTTTAGCATTGAAGCTAATACTCTCTATCATTCATCTGGAGCAAACAAGAGTATTCCACCCCAAATCCTCACCAACTTGGTGAACACAGATATGCAATTTCAAGTACAAGTGAATAAATACAATGTTGCCAATATGAGAAGCGAATTCACTGTTACCAAGATCATTTCCTCCACAAAGGACAGCAGCATCTCCTCCCTTACGGTATCTGCTTCTATCTCTTCAGTTGCTCATTAAAAGATATGCATGATCTGTCTTTTTTCCTTACATACAGCGCAAGAAGTTGGTACCCCGTTACCACCATCACTGGTATCTTCCCACTCTATGAATAGTACCAGTTCTCATATTGATTATGTTGAAGTCAACAAAGATGAGAGCACTTCAGAGGATCTGACAGATGATACTACAATGACAGCAATTCAACGAACCGTAAAGAAGCGAAAGAAATCGGCACAGTGAACTGCTGATGTTTGATGACACTTGATGGTCTCCTTTGATTACTTAGTTATTTTACAAACAAACTCTGGCTTTTGTTTATTTCAGCAAGTATCCGTAAACTTTTTAATATCCAGCATGAAACATTTGCATCTTTCTATTCACATAACAGTTTATATTCTGTTTATGTTTACTGCAATTTGTAGTTGCTCTTGCATATTTTGTAGTTGTTTTTGCAGTTTCAGAGTTTCAGTGTATCTGAATGAAGTCACTGAGTTATTTAGTTTAATGGTCAACTTCTCTATTATCTCACCATCCAAGTCTCTATTATTCTGTTTATGTTTGTTGTAGTTTGTAGTTGCTCTTACAGTTTCTGAGTATAAATGGAGTCGTTGAGTTATTCAGTTAAGTAGATAGCTTTGCAAATATCTCACCCTGTGTCTCTGTTATTAGAGGAGTATAGTATTTTGTTTATGTTTATTACAGTTGGAAACCCAGATTGCAGAATACATGGGACTGCAAATGTTGAAGAAACCAAGGCTGATATAATTTGAACTCATCATGGAAGAAATGATGGTTGATAAACACAACAAGAGCACCAACGCTACTCTAAACCCTGTGATGATGTTTATGCAACTTTACCACTTTCATGAAGGTGAAGGAACTCTAAGATGCCCAGGGAAGAACTACAAACCTTTTATTCTACTGTACCGTGCTAAACACAAATCAAATGCACTATGGAAATCAGTCCATCCACCAAGAATTCCAACAAAGTTTAAGTTGTGTAATCCACAAATTTGATGTTTCTGATTAGCATAGTTAATGGTGTTATATTTTTATTTAAATGAAATTGGATGAGTTGAGGTTTATAACGCTGCCGCTTGATAATGATATTAACATTTAAATTACCGATATAAATTATACTCAAATAAAACCGGCCAACGGGCCGGTAATTAACTAGTATTTGTATACAAGACGAACTGAGTTAGATTCTAGCCTGCGACATAACTATTGCATCGGATGCAATGAATCTTGATCGCCAGATTGTTGATCATTAATCTAATAATTAATAAGAATGTGAGGGCAATAACATCATTTACAATCTATACAGACTTTTAAAAAACAAAAGAAAGAAAGAAAAAACTTGTGTACGACATTAGACTTTCTTCTTCCTAATTCAAAATCATTAAATTCACCTCGAAAAATAATCTAAGTTGAAACCGGAGAAATTATCACGACTAAGCTGTAATGAGTAATGACTATGCCGATGAGATTCAATTGGAGATATCCAAACCAATTTTCACCAAACTCGTCGATTAATTCACAAATTTCGACTATAACGCCCACCCGAATCACCCTGATTAGACCAGTAATGGATGTCACGGTCGAACAAAAATAAGAAAACTAATAAAATGTTCAATAAATATCAAGATTGACCTTTTAGAGGAGTAATTAACTTTATGATGAGAGAAGATGAAACACTGATACAGGAGTGACCTCCTAGGGACTTTCAAACTATTTTAAAATTGTGTTGGGGTTTTAAAAGAGAGTGAATTTGAAATGTGGTGTTTTGAGATCTGTCAACTGAATTTTCTGAATGTCCTCTTGTAGTATTGAGTCGAGTCAAGCAATGGGAAGTCGTTTGTCTGGTCAGTCTGGGCAAGGTGGTGTGGTCTGTAGGTTCCAACCAGTTGCATTGACAGGTTGGAACTTTAAGGAATTCTCTGTATAGTTGGTTGATCGTACAGTAATGGCTTGAGGAGTGTGGGTATGTCAACTGAAACAATTTTTGGTTCTCGGTCCTCCTAAGTCACGAAGAAAGTCAAAAGGGAAACAATCACCGTTCAGTGGAATCCCTTCAGTTGGTTAGAGGGATGTAAGGGTAGTGGAGTCTTGGATTTAGCTTGGGGTGAGAAGTGTTGAACCTGTTATGGAAGGGTTAGTGAGTAAGGACAATTTGTAGTTGGTGTGGAGGCCAGATGACGCACGGAAAGCTTTGAAGTTGTGGAGTGAGACTACTGAATTGGAAGTGGAAACTAGGATGCTATCACGTGCTGGGTTTTGGTTGGACGTTTAATTGGTGAATTAGCAGTGGTCAAGGAGATGAATTGAGCAGAGTTACAGGAATCTATCTCGATATTTTCGTTAGAATTTTAAAGTGAAGTTCTGAATTCTCTAAAGTTTAAGGGTTTTAATTGTTTGGAAAAAAGTGGTTAAAGTAATTTGAAAGGTTTGAAAATCTTGATTTGAGTTCTATTCTGAAATTCTTTTGAGTCAATTAGTCTGAAAGGAATGAAGGTTGGGTTTTAACTAGTTGTAGATTTCAAATGTGCATTTTAAATGAAATTTTAATCTATTGAGAAAATATTGAACTTCGTTTTCATTGTTGAGATTTTAAAAGGGTTTGAAGTGGAAAACTGTATTTTGGGATTTAAACTTTTTAGGGATGAAAATTTTATAACTTTGAACTATCAATGTATTTTGGTGTTGAGCTCGGGCATTAGTTTTTCTTTTAGTAACTCGGGTTGAGGATTTATAAAGCGTATTAACAATTTGATATTTTATCGAGGATGAAGTTTGATTTTAATAATTTAGTTTCAGATGGAAGGCTAGTGTTTTGAATTCTTGGTTGATTTGAAAAGAAGTTACAAGCGTTTTCACCTTTAAGATAATTAGTTATGAGATTTTTTATGAATTCAATTTGTTAAATGTGTTATCGTTTTGAGCGTTGGTGTTTGTTCTCATTGAACATTTATGTTAAGGACTTGAAGGCAATTTGATATTCTTAACAAAGATGTAATTTTGACTTTCATCGGTATTGTTTTTAAATGAGAAGTTAGAAGTTTGATTTATGAAATGATTTGAAGAGAATTTACAAACGTTTCACCTTTTAGAAAATGAGTCTTGGGATTTTGAAAACCGGTAGTAGGAGAGATTCATGTAATGATGGAGTTTGGATAACGACCCAATTCTGCTTTGTGATTTCGGGGACGAATTCCTTTGAAGTTGTGGAGAGTTGTAACATCCCAGTCCCGAGTTTCCGATCAGAATCTAAAAATTCTTGGTTAAACCCGTTGGTTGGAGGATTTTTAACTCGTATTTAAATAATTAATTTGCGAGTGTAATTTATTCCGTTGATGGAATAAATCATTTTCGGGTTAATTGTTGGGTTCAAGTTCTAAACGTTGAGTCGAACCAATTGATCCGACCTGTGATGTTGGTGGTAGTTGGCAGCAAAGGGGACCAGAAGCCCAGCCGGGGTAGTGGCAGTAGTAGTGGCGGGTTTAAGGGAGAGCAGGGGCGGGCCTTAGGGCCGGTTGGTTTAAAGAGAGGGAGAGGAGGACTTTGGGCCGGTTGGGATAGAAAGGAAAGAGTGGGTCTAGCCTCTCCTTGGCGTCGTCGGCAACAACGTAGGGATTAGAAGAAGGGTTTCGGTTGGGAAAAGTAAAAGGCGACATACTGGGAGCACGCAAAACGAGAGGGGGAGAGATGGCGACAAAACAGAAAGAAAGAAGAAGAGAGAGAGTTCAGCCAGCAACACGAGTTCTAAGGATCGACAGCGGCCATCCTTCGGAAACCGAGAAGGAGAGAGAGAGGGAAAGGGAGAGCGCGGGGCTAAAGGATCGAGGCGGCGACAACGACACCAAGATCGTGGGAACGGACGACAGCGTCGACGGTGAACAACTTACCGGAGAATATGATCGGGCAACTTGTCACAACTAGAAATTTCAGTGACTCAGAAGCAACAGTAATCAAAAAGCTAAGTGGCCTTTTTGCAATTTCAGTAAGATTGTGGTGTGTTGTGGAACTTTGGATTTAAGGGTTTGTTTGGGTAGATCAGTTGGAAGCTTCGATTGGCAAATCAAAAATTCGGCCATTACTACTTCGTTAGAGCTCCGATTGACGAATCGTCAGGACCGGTGGAATCAGCACGACGAGACTAATCCAACATTATGTCACCTTTCTCTTGGAAAGCAACAACTCAACATCCATTTCTATGGAAACCTACAAAACATCAAGCAAAGAACACCGACAATATGTGTCTTAAAAAGCAAGAAATTCTATCACAAAAGTGGCGAGTATACCTGGGAAGTAGGTCGTCCTACCCGCTCATGATTGATCATCGCTATTTCAACTCATTTAAATAAAAAGGCATGCGCATATAGGTAAACATCCAACGCTGATAGAAACAACGTAAGACAAAAGAGCCAATTGCTCAACGACATACTATTAGGCCACTCGAACTCCGAAAAATTCAACTACACCACTTGATAAAGAAACATGAGAAAAAAGTCAAATAAAAACGGAATGTAATTAGAATAAAATAAAGAAATTAAAAAGAGAAAGAAAAAGTAAAACTGAACCAAAATTAAAATAAATAAACAAAATAAAAGGAGAGAAAAACTAATAAGTAACTGTTCCATCAAACAACCCCTAATAATCGCCCCACCACCGGAGAACCGTCACCACTGGAGAATCACATCCGCTCCTTGAATGCCAACGGCCCTCTACACCATCTTCTCCATCTGCACAGGAAATCAAAAACTTACAGCAAATGTTAGTGAGTGGAGATCAAACGTGGGGTTTGAGGGACAACCACTCCATTGGCTCCATTTGAGAGCTTAACAAATCTTTTTCCCGGAGAGGAAAACCAATAATCAATCAAATTCCAACCATTCACAGATCCCTTCCACCGCCAAAAGATCTTCATCAATGGAGGACTGGTCTCAGATCACTCGCAATCTCCTCGAAACAATCACGAAACGCATAGACATGTCCACCGACCTTCACTGGTGCTGCTTCAATTGTATTCACAATAAATTCCTAGTATACTAATACTAGTATTTTCATAACGTGTCGAATCCAAGACTGTTTGTTTAATTGTTTTGATAAATATAGTGAAAGTTATGATGTGTGCTTTTAAAATACTAGTATATTTTCAAGTATTGATTTAAATACAAGTGTACTGGTGTTAGCAATTTAAATTGGAATGCTTATAATTTCATGTCAATACTAGTATTCATGGTAATGGCTTCCAAATTAGTGTTTGGAGTTTGAAATTTGAGTTACATAAAACTGGGTTTACTAGTACTTTGAACTTTTTTTTCCACCGAATTTTTCAATGATCTGATACTAGTATTATAACAATACTTGTATCACCAAAATACTAGTATTTGATCTTTGTTGTTGTATTAGTTCACAAAATATAACAATCACTATTTGAGAAAAAAATGACTTTCTCAATCTTATAGTTAGTGTGTTAAGTAATTAGGG
Organism: Linum lewisii; assembly: GCA_034768395.1. Lineage (NCBI taxonomy): Eukaryota > Viridiplantae > Streptophyta > Magnoliopsida > Malpighiales > Linaceae > Linum > Linum lewisii. The sequence goes on along the minus strand of CM068301.1, from coordinate 20,525,335 downwards.
AGTTATGGAGATGAAGATAGATGAGGGATTATTACTAGGTTGAAAAATGTAGTGCATTAAATTAGGGGAAAAAAGAATTAAATAAGGAGTAATAAATGTATTATAATATTACTTTTATCCCACAATCATGTGGTTAGAAATGGATTATGTCGATGAGACATAAGAATCATTATGTCACCTTTCTCCATCTGGCACTGGTCATCACAACTCAATACACCAAGCAAGAGTCAAACCTGAGTCTATATCATGACAATATGCTATTCTACCACTAGACCACGAGTGTCTTATGAGAGAGTAAAATTTAAGTTTTTTAACTACACGGAAAGATGGGCTGATTCTCGTACAAGTTATTTTATTTATTTATTTTTTTTTTGCCGAGGCAACTCCCCATAAGGAGAACCATAGATAGCGAGCCAACCTAGGAGATACAAAAAACAATAAAACAAAACAAAAAAAGAAAAGGAGAGAGAAAGGGAGAGGGAAAGGAAGAGAAACAAACAACAATATACTTACGATTACTCATGAAAGAAAAGACTTTCTCAACGAGAGTCAATTGAAGCAAAAAGTGTTGGGTTCATCAATGGGGATGAATTTGGTAGGAAGGAGAGGGCAAACTTTGTTACTAAATGAGCTGAATTATTTTGATTTCTTGGAATTATGATGTAATTAAAATTTGTGAATTTTTTAATCATCTTTCTAACTTCTTGTATAATTGATGAGAGAGTTTCAATATAAAGGCACACGGGTAGTAAAAGAAGGAAAGCCATCTTTGGAATAAATGAAGAAATCAAAGGATGATTGTAGGAATAAGGAGTTTCCATATCAAAAGCCAAATCAAAGAAACAATTCCATAAGAGACGGGGACTTTCCAAATCCGTTGAGGATTTACTTTCCAATATTTGCTCACTACTAATCCATTTAAAACTTTTGGATCTCCAATCACAATTAAAACCCCACCGGGAACCAAAATTGCAACAGGAGCAATAGACAAAATTAGTGTAACACCCTTTTTCCATAAATGGCCACATCCGCGTAATCTTTGTCACACAAATGATATTACACCTCCAATCAAACAGAGAAAGAAAAGCAACAATCACGGAAAACTGGAAAAACGCCAATTAACAAAAATGATGTGCATTTAATCTTCGTAATTAGTGTCCACAAATGGCCACTATCAAAGAGAACCGAAAGATTAACTGTAAAATCCATTTTATTCCGCAAGAAGATCTTAGAATTCACCATGGCAATCAATATGAACCAACAAATCACGCAAAAATGTTCCCAGAAAATTGATACTCCTCCGTCGGCGGTAGAAACCCAACTCAAAAAACCACTGACCATAATGAACCCTCCGGCAGGCCACAGCAAAGGCAAACATATCGAGATCCACGAAGGGACAAAACACAATCGGAGAAAGACACCAGACATCCTCATTTGACTTTCGAAAAAGCAGAGCACCGTCCCCACCATTAACCATTGTAAAAAAACAATCAGCCAAAGAGAACACTGCTCCCTAATATTTAAAACAGGATCATCTTCAAAGAACCTAATGACTAAATTCACAAAGGAGAATAACATCCAAATGAGCTTCGAAAAAACATCAGTCCACTCCAGAGAGGGAATAACTCGGAATAAATTCGGCAGTACCACGGACCACTTCCGGGAATGAAAATACGGCACAACCACGAACCATGATCGGTAACCGTAAAGGCAATTGAAGGCCCCCAAGGGAGTCTTCATACCTAAACAGCTCCAACGTGTGTAGAGGCCACCAAGTACAATCAACCGTCCAAAAATTCAACGAAACAAGAAGACAAATGGGAAATTCAATTCTTCACTAAAATCCAACCAAAACTTGAAAAAGGTACCACTTCAAACAGGTGAAAGACAAAGGCTTCCGACCGAAAAAACAACTGAGAGTAGAGGACGAACCTCTATGACGACGACCGCAAGGAAAGAACTGAGCTCCACAGTTCAAACTGAAGAAGGGAAGCTTCGGGAGAATCGGATACGACGAGCCTCGGAGGCACTCGACGACAAGTGACGGAATCGGACGACGACCAGCTGCAGGGGCGATCGACGATGGATGACGGGCCGCGATCTGTCGGCAACAACGAGCAGCGATCGGATTTCAGCAGGATCCGGCGAACGCGATGGGAACGAAGAGAGAAGAGAGAGAAGAGAGAGAATTTGCGAAATAAATTATCATGAATAAACATGAATAAACATTCTCATACAAATTAATTATCATTCACATTTCGATTAAAAAAATTATGTTTTATAGTCAAACTCTAATCTCACAATTTAAGCTTGAGTTGGTAGTGATTTTTAGTTAATTTAATTTAGTGAAGTTAGAATGTGAATTATTTAATCAATTATACACTAAATAAATTATTGGTGTGCTTTTTTTTTATGCAAGTGGAAGATTTGCATGATGCTTACCTACATGACAAGATCGAGTTGGAGTCATTTTAAGTTAAAGTTTCATGCTTTAATTTGATTTGTTATTCTATTAGGAAGATGAACATTCACCAACATATTTCAACACTCCAAATCTAGTTTTGACTGAATGTAAATACCTACAGATAACTCGCCATAATTCAGAAGCAATCAATGGAATCCAATTCCAGAGCTAATTAGCTAACTCCAAATGCAGAATCAAAATAATATGAAGAAAAAAAAGGAAATGAACCTCAAAAGAATCGTTTTTCATTGCTCAAAAAACTATATACATATCTGCAATTTACAAGATTCAACCCAGGCTGTTCTGGTTTGCTGCTTCTCACAAACAATCACCAATGAATGAAAGAATTCACAAAAAAAAAAAAAAAAAAAAAAAGGCTTAGTACTTCCTAAGCAAGGATTCTCAAGTTACCATTTTAGCTTCTACTGCTAGTTTCCATACAGTAAGCAAACCAGAAGCATCTCCAGTAAAGACCAGCCCACCAGGACCTTCTCCCATGCTTCTTACTTCACCTTTCGAGTACATTCTCCCCTTCTCAGCAAATGATGGCAGCTCATACACTCCCACCGAATCATTGTTCCAAGAACATAGCAATAACGGCTTCTCATTCAGTTCGACTCCACACAAGGCCAATGCACCATCTGCTTCTTCATGGGTATACACAGCTTCAAGTCTTCCTTCTTTGTTGCAGCCCCATGCCTTGATCTTGTGATCCATGAGCAGGATAGCAGGTAGTTGGAAAAGCAGAGGAGAGACATGACTGCATCTTCATGGCCCTTGAGAGTATCTATGCATTTGAAAGTGCTGCCATCCCAGACTTTGATCGTTCCATCCATGGAACCTGAGAACAGTCTACCAGCTCCAAATCTCAGGGAAACGACTGCAATTTTGTGGCCGACTAGTGCTGCAGCTGGCTGGAACAGATTTCCTTGCTCGTCTGCAGTAGTCTTCCAACCCCAAATCACACCATCTTGAGCTCCAGCAAACACAACCCCCATACCAACCTCCAAGGCGTAAACTTGGCCAGTTGGACCAGTGAGATCGTACCCAGCACCTGATTGAAGGTTCCATGCCTTGACCATACTTGGCAGCCCAACATACAACCAATCACCTTCGCTAATCAAACACCCAATCTTCCCACCTGCATTCAGCGTCCCTGCAATCTGGCCACTGTTGCAGTCCCATGCTTGAACAACCCCATCACTGCTACCTGAGATGAGCTTGTCACGCCCAGAGGGAAGTGAAACCCCTGAAACAGCTGAATTACCATGCCCATCAAGCCTAGTCACCATTGACAGTCCATCTCCACGGAACCATGTGTGTGAAAACCGGCACTCATCTCCTTTAAGGCAATTCCCAGAGATCCACTCTTGACAAACCGTCTCTTTGATCTTTTTCTGCTCGTCTTCAGCGACCACAACGACCTCAGCAACATTGGATTTCTGAGAAGCAATAGCGCGAGACGGTGGTTTTGACTGAGACGAGCGAACATAGACAGCAACATTGGATTTCTGAGGAGCAGTAGCGTGAGACGGTGGTTTTGACTGAGATGAGCGAACATAGACATTCGAGCGAGGCTTTGAGGGTACGGCGACGGAGACGGCAGCTCTCCATGTACGAATCTACAGGGGTTACGACTGCATTTCCCTGTTTCCAGAATCGACAAACACTCCAGCTTTTCTTCTGATCATGTCCAACAACCCTAATCCGCCCGAACATGTTCGTGTCTACAACCATTCTGCACAGTAATCAAAACCCGGAAAATCGATAAATTATTTGTTCACGCCTACCATTCGACTCTCTAAGCGGCGGCGCGATGATGAATAGCGGTGATGATAAGCGGTGGAATAAAATGCCGAAACCCTAGAAATTGCGATAACGTAAAATCGGAGTCGCGAAGAGATTGTGAAGAACGAACCTACAGAGACAGAGAGAGAGAGAGAGATCCAGGGAGCGAGAGTGTTGAACGATCGTTGAGATGAAATCAGCAATTGATTTCTTGAAACCCTAGCGACTCCAATGCTATCGCTGCCGGAAAACCGAAAAATTGTAGAAGCGGAAAAGAAGTGATGAGTGAAAATTCGTGTTTATGGGAAATTTCGACGGATGATCGGGTGAGGGAATGACCGAATGTTTATATATAGTGAGGAGAAAACCCAGCGAGGAAAGGAAATAGCGGTTGGGTTTACGCGCCGACAATTAACGAATTAAGGCGGAAGTTAAATTACCCAATTGGTCACCAAATTTATGTCTAAACTCTAAACACATTAAAACTATGTATCACGTAAAAAACCATACTAATATCGAAATGTAACATTGTGTCTCTTTGTTGTAAAACATCGATCTTATACATGATCTTCCTCATATATGACAAAAAAACTTACAAACGTAATTAATTACACAAGCTACTTAATAAAGAACCTAGGGAAGATGAATAGTATTTCTTACTACGACTATCCAGCGTCATTGTTATAGTACCATTAAACTCGGAAAGAGGAAATATTTTGGAGTGAGATTAATTTATGTCATGGGATGAGTTTGTATTTTGTAACAGAGGTGTAGGGGTTAATTTTCCCTACTCGTCCCCACAACACTACAAATCCTCACACGAGTCTAACTAATCAAGAATCTAGTGAAATTGAGTATTAGATCCATGTACCCTACATCTTCTATAAAAAAAACACGCTTACTTGTAAGTGTTTTGTATTTTCATAAATAACTTGAATATAATTTTAAGGTGAACACTCCGGTGCACCCACTAGGTGGGTGCACCGAGTGCACCCGCTTGCGTGTCGCGATCTCATCCGTCCGTTCAATCAACGGATCTCAAGTCTTTGAATTAAATAGGTAATATATATATATAAACTAATTATAAATAGCAACTATAATTCAGCTCTAGCAAAATGGATGAACCAACATAATTAAACTAACTAATAATCATAAAATCAACAGGGAGATCATGCCCATAATTAGCAGGAAGATCAAGAAGAACAATAGTACTAATGTTGTAGCAGCAGCAGCAATGGTGGTAATGGTGATGTTGATGATGGTAACAACTTCAGTAAACGCTACGAGATCGAGATCAACTCCTCCTTCAGCTGGGTTAATCCTATTTAATTCAAAGGCTTGAGATCCGTTGATTGAACGAACGGATGAGGTCGCGACACGCAAGCGGGTGCACTCGGTGCACCCACCTAGCTGGTGTACCGGAGTGTTTTCCATAATTTTAAATAGGTTCAAATACTTAAAAGGTCCCGAAATTATAGGGTGGGTTACAAACTCGTCCTAAAATTTTAGTCCGTTACAAAGTGGTCCTATTACTATGAAACATGTTACAAAGTAGTCCTAGTGACGTCATAAGTGTACTTTTTCAGCTATTTTTCCATGTCATTGTTGACATGTCATCTAAAAGATAATTAAAAAATCAACAATATGATTTAAATCTAAATATTAACTCATCTACCTTATAAACTTTGGTTCAAAACTAAATCTAGGGAGTTAAATTGATATAATTTTAGATTTGAATCAATTTAAAATGAATTTAAATTATATTTTCGATGACATGTCAATGGTGATGTGGCAAAATAGCTGAAAAAGTACACTTATGACGTCATTAGGACTACTATGTAACCCGTTTCATAGTAATAGGACCACTCTGTAACATATTAAAGTTTTAGGACGAGTTTGTAACCCACCCTATATTTCAGGACCTTTTAAGTATTTGACTCATTTTAAATATGTAATAAATTATTTAAGGGTTAATACACCTTTTTACCCCTCTACTATGCAAAGTTAACAAACATACCCCTTTACTATTTTCTAACCTATTTAACACCCTCTACTTTGAAAATTTTAACAAATATGCCCCTCTGTTTAATTTTTCATCTATTATTCATCCGATGTGTTGATTGTACGTGCCACGTCATATTATTTGTACACCTTATCGCTGTTTGGAATGTTCCCAATCGGAAATTATTTAAATTAGAAAGAAAAATATAAAGTAATACCACAAACACCTCCATACATAATAATGATTATAATGTACTATTCCTTTATCTTTTCTTTTTAATTTAAGGCCTAATACCCTCAAATGTCACGAACTATTGCGATATTACTCGCGTATATACCACGTATAGCCTATCTGGAGGGCGTCACCAACTATTTGTTTCCGAGTTCCGCATAACACGCCGTTAGATTTTTGGGGTTTCCGTCCATATCTGTTAGTGTGAGCTGGCAAACTTGCCTACTTGGATCGTTTTCCGCACATGTGGCATATGCCACATCATTATTTTAATTAACAATCTAACTAAAACAAATTATTTTTCTATGTTCTCCCTCTCCCCACGAACCTCTCCCTCCTCGGACCCGAATCCGCCGTCAACCCGACCCGGCTCCTCGCCGACGACTTCGACGCCGGAGACCTCCGATTGACCGGCTGCTTCACTTCGTCGTCGTTAGTCAATGTCGACATCACGCTCTCGCTAATACTAACACTAACGCTGCACACCTCCACGGATCTTGCTCCGAGATCTCCATTTTCTCCACCGCCGCCACCTCCGGCGGTGGTGGGTCAACCTCCTTCTTCAGTACGAGATCCGGCTCCGGCTGTGGCGGCGGAGGAGGAGGGGCGAAATGCGGAGGAGGGCGGGGAGGCTTGGGGTTAGGGGTTTTGGAGGAGAGAACTTCTTTGACTGTCTCTTCCTCGTAGGACGGCGGCAGAGCTCTGCTCTCGGCGGTTGATTTGAGAGACTTCGCCGGAGGTGGCGGAGGAGGAGAAGGGGATGGTTTGGCGGTGGTTAAGCAGCAGCCCATTGGGTCGAAATTGGAATCAGATGAGAAATCGAAGAGCTTGTGCTGTGATTAGGATTTACAGATTTACAGATTTGAAATCCTCCTTGTTCTTGTTCCTAATCTTGACCATAGCTCTAACGGTGAACTTGGCAGGCTTAGTCTCTTCACTCTCGGCCACGAAATTGGTGACCTTCTGCACCAAATCCTCGCTAATAGCGGCCGCCACAACGAGTCTTCTCTGACGCATAGGCAGCAGAACTGGCCTGCTCTGAAGCATGAACATATTGCTGGGATTCGTGGAAAGAAATGAGGATCTGTCGAATAAGGAAGTACCCATAATCTCTTTGTCGAAACCCATGTGGTTGTGGAATCAAGTGAAGGAAGATGAGAAAGGTGGGATCTTTATGGGTTTTGTGGATAGTGTAAAAATGGGTTAGTTTAAGTTGCAGAGGGGGTGGGTTAGTGTGAGAGAGAGTGGAGAGAGAAAGGGAGAACGGATAAGAGAAGAAACGTTTTATTTTTTATTTTTTTAAAAAAATCCCACAAATCTGTTTTGGTGACATGGCGGGTTACTCAACCGACCCAGTGTGTTGGACTATCCACGTAACCACATCATGCCAAGTCAGAAGACGGACTTAGACGGAAACGAGTAAAACTTGACGGCGTGTTATTTCGAACTTCGAAACCAATAGTTGGTGACGCCCTCCAGATAGGCTATACGTGGTATATACGCGAGTAATATCGCAATAGTTCGTGACATTTGAGGGTATTAGGCCTTAATTTAAATATTTTCACCTTGTGGACATCCCAATTAGCGATGTTGTGCACAAATAATATGATTTAGCATGTATAATCAACTCATTAGACGAAAAATAGATGAAAAGATAAATGGAGGGGCATATTTGTTAAACTTTTCAAAGTAGAGGGTGTTAAATCGGTTAGAAAATAGTAAAAGGGTATGTTTGTTAACTTTGTATAGTAGAGGGGCAAAAAGGTGTATTAACCCATTATTTAATTAATATTAAAATAGCTTCAACAGCAAATCAACAAATGTGCTTTTGGTGTTGTTTGGTTGCAGTGATATTGATATTGATAAATGCAGGTATCATGATATTCAGGATATCATCGTTTTTTCTGTTCTGAATATCATGATATCTGGGGCCAAAAGTGATATCAATATCACTCAACAGATATTTATGTGGGGAGGTGAATATCTTCAGAGTGATATTGATATCACAGTTTTTGGACAATTTTATCCTCACTCAACCTTCACAATTATAATGTCATCAACTCTACTACCCCAATTTATTTTTTTCTCATATTATATTGTCTCGTGTTAATGTATTTTTATATTTATTTATTAATTAAGATAAATAATTATGATTTAGTTTTAATTACTTAATTAGAATTTTTTTAGTTAGAATTAGAATTCGCCATGAAAATTATCTTAATTTTTTATTTTATTTTTGCTAGAAGAGGGAGATGTGTTAGCGGTAAATATAATATTAATTATTTTCTTAATGAATGAGCATTTATTATTCTAAAAGTATAATTAACTCGAGTAATTAATTTATAAATACATTCACGAATTAAAAAAGAGAGATTACAAATTTTAATTTATAAACACACATGATTTTTAATTAAATGTTAGGACTACTTTTATACTTTGTTCAAGCAAATGAGGGTATTTTGGTACATTCATCCATGCACTCACAATTCACCACTCATTTAAATATCACTATCCCAAACAGTGATATCAAAAAATCACTTTTACCAATATCAATATACTAACTTATCAATATATCTCACATATCATGATATGTAGATATCATCCAACCAAGCGACCCCATAATCACTTTTACCAATATCAATATACTAACATATCAATATATCTCACATATCATGATATGTAGATATCATCCAACCAAACGACCCCTTTATGTTTTCATATGTAATTTACTTATGATAATTATTTATATTAAATTAGATGTATGCTTGACAGTAGATACTCGCAGGTCCAAATACCACGTATTCATTTCCACCCATTATTAAACGAGTAGTATATGTATCCCCACGAGACTAAATGGGTACAACATAGGTAAATCTCAAATCTCTCTCCATCTGAGATATACAAAAAAAAAAAAACTAGATTGAGGTACAATTTTCCAGAGCATTAGGATTTCGAGAGGGAACATTAAACTGCTTGATCGATGAGCTGAAGTGAAGAAACTGATTGATATAAGGAGAAATTAGGTCTGGTTCGTTATAACATAAATGATAAATTGTGGCCAATATGGCGTCGTTTCATACCGAGTACCCATCAGGTCAGGTATGGGGCGGACACCTTCAAACTCATCCTCAATTTCTCACTCGTTACCCACTCAAACTGGGTTCGCCAGTACCCGTCAACGAGTAATTCCCGACCAAATTAATTGAATTTCATGTGAGTAGTCGATTTCTAGATTTCAATTACCAAGTCTAATTATATGAATTTTATGATAAAATAATTTACCTTATTATTCCGACCAGTTAAATTAAAATATCAATCTATGTATCTTATTTATCAGACCCTTATTTTAGTCACCATATGCAATTGAAAATAGGTTAATGGGCCCTTAGTCCAGATTCTCGTCTTTATTGAACTTGGTTTAACAATTGTACTCTCTCAACAAGAAGCGCTAGTGATCTAATGGTAGAATAGTAACCTGCCATAGTACAGACCTAGGTTTGATTTATAGCTGGTGCAATGAGTTGTGATGACTACTGTGCTCATTGTGATAGGGTCTTATCACTACTTTCAGATTAACTTAGGAGAGAAATTGTAGTGCTTTGAACTCTATTTTTTTCTCTAAATTCCCTCCTGCATTCCTTTACCTGTTGCTACCTTCAACTACTAGATTGAAATTGTATTTTTCCATATCATGGAGCCAAAACCAATCAATTACACATGGTTACTGACACTCTTATGGATTTCAACCAACTCATGATTTGTGCTTCTGATAAACTAAACCTATGGTATATAGAACATATATGTGTTTCTGTTTTCATTTCTACAATTAATTTTTTGAATTCAATTTTTGATAAAAATTCTGTTAATCAGATCATCTCAATTCTCTTGCCATTTGAGGATGTGGATGATAAGCTAATTTGACAATTTGCCCCTTCTGGAGCTTACACAGTACATTTTGGGTATGAGGTTGCTTGTGGGAAGTTCTCAGCAATTAAAGTTTTTGGACCAACTTCAATGTGTGATGAACAATTTTGGAATAATATTTGGGCATTACTTGTTCAACCAAAACTTAAAATTTTTCTTGGAAAATAATTATAGGTATTCTTCCAACAAGACCAAATCTTGCTAAAAAAATTACTTTGGTTAATGAATGTCCGGTCTGTCTTGTAGAAGAAGAATATTCAAAACATTTATTCATGAAATGTAGCTTAGCTCACAAATTACACAAAGTTTTTGAACATGATTGTGTGGTATACTCTTGGCGTAAACTCTTTAAATTAAACCAAAAGATACAAGTTAAGGTGTTGCTGTTTTGGCCGAGACTTGGAAATCCAGAAATGATGTTGTATTCATTAAGACACAATGGTTTCTAGAAGTCATGACAAGACAATTTCAGACATAATTGAGAGAGCATGAGGAATTTTTTAGCGATCTCGAACTCAATCAAAGTCCCAACACAATTGGTTCTCATCAAAATATGGTTAGTATCTCCCATCTTCCGTTCAGATTGTTAATTAAAGTTGATGGAGCTATAAGAAAAGGAATTGGAGGGGTCATTGGCTTTATCATTTTTGACTCGTTTGGGTCCATTAATTTCGCCGTTCGCAAAAGCTTTCAAGGAATTTGTGATCCTTTTACAGTTGAATGTTTGGTGGTAAGAGAGACTGTTTGTTGGTGCCTCTACAATAGAATTCTTGAATTTTAACTAGGAGGAGATGTTGAATCTGTTCACAAAAAAATTGTGGACAATTGAACATTACATCTAGTAGCAGGTGCAATTATCCAAGAAATGCTTCCAAAATTCACAAGGTTAAATTACATTCAAATCCAAGAAATCAAAATAATTCAGCTCATATAGTAGCAAAATTTGCTCTAAGTTTCTTACCTAAAACCTCATCCCTCATGAATTTGACTCTTTTTGTTTCAATACATTCTCGGTAATTTTTTATTTTGATTTTGTGATTACTCGTAAACCGTGTTGGTCGTTTCTCTTTTCCTTTCCTCTCCTTCTCCCTCTCCCCTCTTCTTTTTTTTAGTATCTCCTAAGTTGGCTCGCTATCTATAAGTTCTCCCCCGAGGAAGTTGCCTCGACAAAAAAAAAAGGTATTAGCCTTTGATAGTTTGTCTTCATCTTGTAATTACCCATCTTCACTTTGTATAATATTTGGGGTGAGCATCTTAATAAATAAAAATTGGTCTTATACTTGCACATGTTTCATTTATTTCTCTATTATGTACTAAAACTAATACACAAATCTGGTCAAACATTTAGCAAATTTGTCAATTCTAACCATTTTTACAAAAAAATCCCAAATCAACCATTTTGATAATTTTTGTTAACTTTTAGCCTAATAGATAAATCTAGCCAAACGTTTTCAGAATATGTCAAATCTAGCCAAAACTTTTATGATGTCACTAAATCAGCCAAACCTTTATAAAATGTGTCAAATATAACCATTTGACTGAATTGACCATAAACAGTGACGTCATTTTTGACAGTGTCGTAAGTGGTGTTTGTGTTGTCACGACGTCATCCGCCACCGAAGACAGTTTAGTCCACGTAAGCCGCCACATGGATATTTAACCTTCCTGGGGTTAAATATGAGTTATCGTCATTCTTCCTTATCCAAGCCATACCCCTTCTCCTCTATCCTAAACCCGTCATCCTTCTTCCGTTTGTCGGCCGCCATTGTTGATTATTACAATCTCTCTCTAGAAAATTCCACGCCGCCGCCGGCTGACGGTCCCAGATCTATGGACTCCGACTAGCGATGGAAGCGAAAGAGACCCAACAGAGCAAACGACGTTTCATTCAGGTCTTTCACTCTCTGGATGTGTTTCTTCCTCTTCATCCTCTTCTTCTTCTATTCCCCTTTCCGACCAATCATCCGGGTCCTGGGTCTCACCCAACTCCAACCCAACCGCCTCACATAGAGATCCTCCTTATCTGGCGAGCAATTCTCTCTCCGGTCGTCGAGAGCCACACCCTCTTACCAGACCATCTCCTCCTCATCTTATCGAACAAACTCCGACGCGAGATGAAACCCTAGATTACGTTTACGACACCGATGGTGGCCAAATCCTTGCGCGACTAGCGATTTCCGCCTATGATTACAAGGAAAGAAAGTCAATCATCCGACGGAGAACAATTGGCTGCGGAAAGCGACGAATCAGACTACAAACTTTGACCTTCTGGCTAGATTCACCGCACCTCGAACTTTTGGCTAGATTCAAACCTAGATCTGCTAGATGCCGTTCGGTGTGGTCAGCAAGAGGAGGAAAGCATCCTCGTCCGAAATATGAGAGAGATGGAGGCCGAGAGAGAGATGGGGAAGTACGAGTTGAGGGTGAAGGGATAAGGTCACCAATTAAAGGGATATAATTTGTGTGGTAACTCAGTAAAATTAATGCTGATGTGGCGTACACGTGGAGGACAACGTATTGGGAAGTTGGTAACTCTGTCCCCGTCACCAACTCCAAAATTAATGACTATTTTTCTGTGAATAGTTACTAACGAAGACCCCAAAAAACGGACAGAAAAACCCCAAAGTGGCTAGTTTCAGTTTTCCGAAAGATTTCACTAGATTTGTGTATTAGACCTTAATTTTTCCATCCAAATTAATAAAATTCCAAAATTTCAAATTGATATATCACAGGAAGTGGCAAATTTTGCCACATCGCCCTATTTAAAAATAACATAAAAATTAATATTAAAACAAAAATAACTTTTATCTCTACCTCCCATGTCGCTTCCCCTTCTCGATCTCCCATGTCGCTTCCCCTTCTCGACCTCCCATGTCGCTCACCCTTATTTACAACCCATAACTTAGTGCACCCGCCAAGAGTTAAACCCGAGTCTATATCATGGCAATGCGCTACTCTACCAGACCACTAGTGTCTTTTGGTGAGAGAGTAAGATTTATGTTTTTTAACTACACGAAAAGATGGACTGATTGTCGTACTCATCAATTATCATTCACATTCCGATTAAAAAAATTATGTGTTATAGTCAGACTCTCATCTCACAATTCAAGGTCGAGTTGAGATCCATTTTGAGTTAATTTAGTGAAGTTAGAAGACTTAAATACACCAGATACCACTAATCTTTTTAAAATAATCCACTCTGTCCAAATAATGGATGGAAAGCTGACATGGCAACAAATTGAATTGTCCTAGTCATATTATATTGATTACGTGGACGCTAACTGGACAAATTTTTTTTTTAATAAAGTGGTAGGTTTATAAATAAACTCTTCGAGCATATAGCCAAAACAATGTTCAGACTGACTTTACAGCCTAAGAGGTAAAGTTTCAGACGGTCATTACACAGAGAGAGGGGGGGGGGTAGTTAGGAGATTGCTAATTGATGACGTTAGATTTACCACGTTTATCTCTCCACATTTAAGCGAAATTCCTCTCTTTGTACACCTATTTGTGATAGTTTTTAGGAACTTTCCTACAAATTGCGTGTTATTGTCCTCTAGCCCTCTTTTAGGCGATTTGATGTCGTTTCGATTTATTTTTGTTGAGATTTCTAGTTACCACATTGTGGAGAACCTTTCTACGAGCTTGACGCTTCAAACGTGGACCAATTCGGAGTTTGACGGAGCAGGAGTCATCGAAATAGTGAAAAAAATCCCGCGCACAGGATCAGCAAAAAGTGCGTCTGGGAGCACAAGAAAAGTGTGCCGAAACACTTTTTTGTGCATCCCGGCGCACTTTTTCCTAGTTTTTAATTTTTTGGGATTTTGGGGTTTTTAAACCCCAAAATAGGGAGGAAAAAATACTTTTCATTCTTCATTCGAATTCCGACGAACAAGACACTCTCGGGAGGAGAATTAGGAGCTTTGAAGACACGATTGAGCGGGAGAAAGCTAGGATTTGTATGGGAGTTTCATTGAGTCATCAGGATTAGTTAATTCCGAAGGAAGATGTCTTTCTTCTCGGTTTTCTTCTCCGTTGTATCTTTGATTTCTTCCAAAGCCATGAGTAGCTAAACTCTTTAGTTTGTTTAGATTAGATGAAACTCTAGTTAGATTTTGTATGGATGATGTTGGGTTTTAACCCGTTTATGTTAATTGAGGTTCATTCAGACATTTGATGTGATTTCTCCTTAACCCTAATTTGAAGCTATATGAATCTGTTGATTGACCATATCGTAGGGTTATTGCTTCATCTTTGATTTTTCGATTTTGACCAAGGACGCGAGTCATTCTAGAGTCTAGGAAGTCATTAGGATTTGCCCGTATCTTGACCATAGAAACCTTTGAATTTGATAGAATAGCGTCTCTACGACCTGAACAAGGAGTAGAAATTACCTAAGGAAGTGTGGAGTCATCAAGTCTGTTGAAACCGAAATTGCATTGCATCATTCGCCTTAATCGAGCTAGAGCGGATTCGAGTATGGACAAACGCCTTAGTCATTCTTCAAAATCCCAACCTGTTTACTTGCTTATTTGTTTAACTTTTGCAATCTTAGCATAATTTAGTTCATAAACCAAACTCAGAACAAAATGACAAAACCCCCAAATAGTTTAACCCATAATTGTTGAGTAATTGAACAGAAAGACCCTAGGGGAAAATGATATCTTTAGAGCAATCCATTGAGTAAAACTAGTGTGCATTAATTTGTGCATCACTTGTCCAATCACTCTCCAACCTATCCTCTCATACTAACCGAGCAACGAGATCCGCCTCCTTAACAAAATCTCTCTATGCCAATGAATAGTAATGTTAGAATGAGCAACAAGAGCATCATGAATTGCAGCCATGTATGCAGCACATTCCCATGGCCACTAGTGTGGAGGGGAGCTCAGAGCATCAACAATCATCTTGCAATCGGAAATAATGACACACGCACTATCTTTGCGTATCACCATCTCCGTTTCCAAAAGAATAGTTTTTGCTTCGGCAACGATAGCAGCTCGACCATCCACCACTTGTCCATCGATATTGTACATAACAACACCAAACCCCGCCTTCTGGATGTCGTTAATAAACGAACCATCACGCAACAATTTTTTCTAAAAATTCATCGGTGATTGAACATTGGACGAATAATTTGTACGTATGCTAGAAGTCACTACAAGAAACTGTGTCTGTTGTAGGGGTTATGGATTACACCGGTAGGGGTTATAACCCCTACAATGACCATTGTAGAGGTTATTTGGAACCGCTGCTAAATCGTCCGGTTCAAACGGGCAGTTGTAGCGGTTCCGAAACCGCTACAACGAGATCCTCGTTTGTAGCGGTTCTGTTGTAGCGGTTTTAACCCCTACAACCGTAGGTTGATCAACGGTGCAGATTTAACATCGTAAAGTGAATATTGTATTAATTTATTACAATTGTAGGGGTTTTGGGTTTCCAAAACCGCTACAAAAGTATTAACAATTAAAAATAATAATTTAGCATCATCCCAAAATTATCTCGAATTAATTAAATATTATATATATAATATTACTTCAAAATTTGTTCTTAGTTTAACTTAACAATATTTAACATATCTGAAAATGATTTGCTTTTAGTTCAATATAATTTCGCAAAAATGTTTAACTGTGTCCCATTGTATTAAGCCCACAGATTACACCATTTGATTAATTAACTTAGAATTAAATATGAAAAGTGGAAACATAGAGAGAAGGATAAAACAGTGACTGTCGTCTTCGCTAATTGAAAATAGCTCCGGCACCGACGACCTCACTTCAACCCTTGTTTTACAGCCACTGACAACATAGAGAGAAAAAAAGATAAAACTTTGGAACTCCATCTTCAACTCTGGCACTGGCGTCTATCCTCTTCAACCTACTTTCGGCTCCAATGACGACAACGACAACATCTTAGATCCAGAGGCAATCATCTTCCCCCCCCCCCGCCACCACAACCCATACGACATGAACATCAAGATCTAATGGTCATCTTCCATTCGCCACAATCATTTATCTCTCCGTCATAAATGCCTTGGTCATATTCCTCCATCTCTACGCCTGCTACTTCCTCCGCCGCCGCCTCCACCGACAGGCCACCTTCTTGATGGCGGCGTAACAACATCCGAACTATTTCGCTTCTCCTCCATTTTCGTCGAGTTGTTGTCAGAGATGGAAATGGTGGTGTTGGAAAAAGGGTGGCCGACTGCCGACGGAGGGGCAGCGACGACGCTTATGAATAAGAGGGGCAACGACGACGCCTATGAACAGAAGAGCCGCGATGATTTTTACAAATAGAGGTGAAGCTTATGAACGGAGGAGGGGCGGCGATTTTTAGGGTTGGAGTTGAAGGTGAGAAAGTGGACTAATTAGGGTTTGAGTTGGAGGGGAGAGTGTCTTTCATTGTTTTCTACAAGGGATTGAGAATTAGGGGAAATATGAAAATAGGAGAATGGTGGAAAAGTGTTTGTTAAAAGTTGGAGGATGTTAAATTACATTGTTTGGTATGTATATTTGGTAAAGAAAATAGGAGGGGAAGACAGTGGGTCCCATTATTGTATTGGGGGAAGTCAGAATTTCTGATAAAAGTAGAAATTGTCAGAATACACATTTTGGAGACAATAAAAAACTCTGGGTATCTGAAATACAAAACCCCAGCTCCATTAGACAGTAAACAAATAAAGATATCTCAGAATACAGAGTATCCAAGAAACACAACTGAATTTCCCATATACCAAACGACCCCTAGAAGAACAAAAAAAGAGAAAGAGGGTTTTAAATCTAATGGTTGTAATGAGTGGGAAGTGTGTTTCATTGATTTAGATCTAATGGTTGTGCTTCTTTGATCCATGTGAAATTAAATTAACCAACAGAATATGAGAAATAGTTTTGGGTTATTTTATTAGTCATTACATAGAAGAAATCTGGACCATAGATTTAAAAATTCCATTGTAGGGGTTACGTTGTAGCGGTTAAATGCCTTTGTAGCGGTTTTTGATAACCCCTACAAACAGCCCATTTCCGGATTCCGTTGTAGCAGTTGGTAAACCCTTACAACGGAACCCCTACAATTAACCCTGTTTCTTGTAGTGAGTCCGAGGGTGCGACGCCTCACGTGCCATATTCCACATATTAATCTCATGTCCCAATCAAGCTTCCAAGTTCCGTAGGGTCTACACGGTACCCTTGAAAACCACGTCATTACGACACTTCCATATATTCCAAAGAGAAAACGCAATGATAACAATGGAGTTTGGTTTTACCTAGAACGTCCAACAACATCACCTTGTTATGGTTCAACAAGCTTATAAAGGGAAAATAAACCTCCCAAACATCCCTAACCCATCCACGTGAGAAAAACAGATGCTGCTAATCCTCAGGAGCATCTTGGCAGCATGGATACAAGTCATTTTGACCACAATTTCTCTGAAGCAGATTCACCTTAGTTGCCAGCCCATTTCTGCAAAGTCTCCACAAGAAAAAAATAACCTTTGGAGGTAGCGACAACCTCCATAACCATTTCCATTCTTTACTAATGTTTTGAAGCCTACCCTGTTGCAAAGCTCATCTTTCATTGCTGAGCAAATTATAACATGACTTCAAAGAAAATATTCCTTTCACATCATGGTACCAAACCCACCAATCCCCAAAATAAGGTGGTTCCAAAGGAATAAGCGAAATATGCCTCACAACATCCTCCAAAAAAATTGTTCGTAACATGACTTTATCCCATGTTCTTTGTGGCTGCAAGATAAACTCACTGACTTTGCAATTACAAATAGGGGTTGGTATACATTTGAAATCAACCGCGTCCAACCTCTAAGCCTCATCGATCCACCTATCATTTCCATTACCTATGTTCTTCCGACAGCCTTTGACAAGAGTTCTTCTTCCTTCAATAATAGTTGTCCACAACCATGACGGTCTAGATCGATCCCTTCCTCGCATTCAAAAAATCACAACGTGGGAAATAAAGCGCCTTAAGTAGTTTCACCCAAAGAGCATCAGGTTAGGCAATAATTCTCCATCCCATCTTCGCAAGAAAAACACAGTTGAAATCCTCTAAGTTCCTGAATCCCAACCCCCCCCCCCCCCTCGCTTTTGCTTCTCTGTACCTTAACCTTAGACACCCAATGAATATGGTCATCTTCTCCATATTACCTGCCCACCAAAACCTTCCAATAATAGCATCCATTTTCTTTAACAGGGTTTTAGGGAGTAAAAAACATAGAAGATGAAACCTGGAATTGCCTAAAGAACCGATTTCACTAAGGTTTCCCTCCGTGATTGTGACAGAAGTAGGTTTTTCCACGCTTGGGCCTTTCCTTGAATCCTTTCAATTAAATACTAGAACGTTTTAACTTTGGAATTTTCCCACTCAAGTGGCAGCCCCAAGTACTTTCCCAACCCCAAATTTGCATTAACTCCAAACATCTCGGTGACCATGTTTTCCTCTCATCAGGGGTATTGGAAGAAAAAAAATTGCTGATTTTGTGTCGTTGATAGCTTGTCTAGAGAGATGAAAATAAATGTCCAACACCCTTTTAATTATGTACGCCTAAGAACTGTCACTTTGCCGAACACAACGGTGTCCTTTGCAAAGAGAATAAGGTGGAGAGTCAGGCATCGCAGATTAAGCTTTAACCCCCTGAATATTTCCCTGCCCAACTGCACGAGAAAGAAAAAAAGATAGCACATTTGACAATATTTGAAATTTAAGTATATAAACTCTCTCCCTGTAGAGCTGTTTCTCTCTCCCTGTAGAGCTGTTTCTCTCTCCCTCGTGTGAAGGTCCTCGTCGTGTGCTCACCGTCCGCCGCCTCCCCGTTTTCCCTAACCCCCATCCCACCTCCCATCTTCCGCCTCCCAAATTCCCACCTCTCCCATCTCTCCGCCATGGACCAACCGGACCAATTGCAAGAACTGATCAACCAAACGGCACTCCTCACCTGTGCCGAGCCGACCATTAACCTAACCAGACAAAAGACAACCAACCAAAATCTATCCAACAAATCCCTGGTGGGGAGATTCATAAGCCAAAAACCCTGTTCCATCACAGCCATAAAAAACAATACTCAGCGTGTTTGGAAGCACAGAGGAGATCTGAGAGTGCAACCTCTCCCTTCAGAAAATTACTTCCTATTCACCTTCTTTGATGAAAGCGATAAAAAAAGAATCGAAGCCTATAGCCCCTGGTCGGTTATGCAATCTCATCTAGTCCTAACTGACTGGAGTGAAATTGGTAAACCGGAATCAATCGTCATCGACAATACAAGTGCTTGGGTGAGGATAACCGGACTTACCCCAGACCTACGAAGCGACACCAACATGGATGCTATCGCAAGCCTCTTCAAAGGAATCAACGAGTTGGAAAACCCAAACAAGGCTCCTGATGAATGGGCAACCTACACCAAAGTCAAGATGCTTATCTACATTGATAAACCACTACCTACTGGATTCCAGACCGTCAACGAAGAAGGCATTGCAGAGAAATTCACCTTCGTATACGAAGACATCCCTGACTTTTGCTACTGCTGTGGGAGGATGGGCCACACCATCTCCTTTTGTGAGATTCGCCTAGCCAACCCAACTTTCTTCGACAACAACCCATCGAGATATGGAGTTCATATGCGAATGGTTTCATCCAGAAGGGCGGAAGACCGGAGAGCTCATCCTTGGAAACGACTTACTCCGTCGACGGAAAGCTTGACACCACCGGCGTCTCCTCCGAATCCTCTGGATAATAGAACGGGGTCCTTACCCTCCGGTCCTTCACCCCCACAAGGTACGATTCCCCAAAACACCAACATCCCCTCGCGTCTTTTTCTAGACCCCACTACTAAATCTGACAGCCCCCATCCCTTTCATCTGAACCCTCCAATCTCAAGAAATGAACAAATCTCAACCTTCCATCAGCTTGTCTAGCCCCCAAATACCTCTCACATTCATAACCTAGCCGCCGCTAATCCTCCCCAAATAAACCAACCGCACCAAGCCCATCTTGCCCTTCATAATCTTCTGCTGAATTTATCCCCTTTCCCTAAAATCCAGCCCAACATCACCGATAAACTTCGTGATTTAGCCATTTACCATTCCACACTCCCTTATGAAAGAACCCAAAACATGACCCCATCCCATCTAGCCCACTTCCTTCTCCACCTCAACGTCCCCCACATCACCAAATCAATCTACCATCTTCTCTTCCCAAGCTTACAAAACTCAGTTATAATTACCACCCAAGACAAACCCCTAAACTCAAACATGACAATCCCATCTCTTTCCACACAAATGATTTCGGAAGATCAGAACACTCACAATAAAAGAAAGGAACAACATACCACTTCCCTTGCCTCTACCACAAAAAAACCAAAACTCTCCACCAACACTCCCCTGCCAAGTTTCACCGAACCCATGGAAACCTTCTCTGTTGGATACCCCCTGCACCAAAAGTGCGCAGAAAATTCAAAGCCAAAAACCCCCTCTTCACCTTCAAGGTACCATCCCTGTTCCAGAAGATATGGCTATGGTGGCAAGCCGAATGCCACCGAACCCACAATGATCTTAAGTTGGAACTTGGGGTAGGGGCCAGGCAGCCCCATAGACAGGCCTGGTATGAATCCAATGCCTTCTGACCAATTGTGCTCGATCACTTGTGTTGCGACGTGATACACATCTGCATTCTAGCAATGATAAACCTAGAGACTCATTCTCTCTCCTAACATTGTGTCTTATGGAACTCAATGTCTAGTAGGAAAGAATGCATCCCCAATGCTTCAATGAGAAATTCAGGAGCTTCGTCTTGATGCTACTTATGGAATCCCAATGCGACCAGATCACCTGAGTAATATAATCAACAGGGAATTGGTCAGCAGAGCTCGACGGAGGTTTTGCACCTTGGAGAGCTCTTTCCAAAGCATTGTATCGGTTAAACAAGATATGCCTCTGACATCTACGATGTGACACAAAATCCTCAAGTTTGAGCGAGGACGGGCTCGCCTAGTAAATTCAAATGAGTTACAGCTGCAAAGTGTCTTCCAAGGCCCACTTGAAAAAATTCGCGCCAGGCACCCGACGGATTTCGCCCGAGACAGAATTTTTCCAATTCATTCGGATAAAGATAAAGGGGCAGAACTCATTTCTATTCCATTCTTTGTTCTCCGAAACAAAGAATGTCACTGACCTTTCTTTTTTGCAGGACTTCCCGAAGCTGGTGACTACAACAATCAACTCTAATATGTGCAGGGCTGTCAGTTTTAATGAAGTTAAGTCTGCTGTCTTCCAACTCGGCCCCTTGAAATCCCAGGCCCCGACGGATTTCCCGCAAGTTTTTCCAATATCATTGGGATAAGATAGGGGCAGATCTTTTAAAGAATCGAAGGCTTCTTCCAAACAGCTATCTTCCCGAGGTCTGAACGACACCAATATAGTGCTCATTCCTAAGCTTAATCATCCAGAGTCCATCTCGCAATACCGACCGATTAGCATTACCAACTTCAGAGCAAAGATTATTTCAAAGATCCTCTCTTCTCGCCTCAAGCCGCATATGCCAATGCTTATTTCTGAGTTACAGTCGGCATTTACAGGAACAAGAGCAATCCAGGATAACGTGATCATCGCGCACGAGGTTATTCACAAGCTCAAAAACAGAAAATTAGGACGCAACTATGACTTCTTGCTAAAAGTTGACATGATGAAGGCGTTCGACAGAGTTTCATGGGACTTCCTGCTCTCTATTCTTAGTGCCATGGGTTTCTCTCAGATCTGGATTGCGTGGATAGAATCTATCATTACTTCTGTCTGGTTCTCTGTTCTTGTTAACGGAAATGCAACTGAGCTATTCTCTCCGACCAGAGGCCTCCGCCAAAGTGATCCTCTTTCACCTTTCTTGTTTATCATTGTCTCTAATGTGTTGTCTTTTCTGATTAAGAAGGACTTGGAGTACGGTTTGCTCAAGGGAGTCAAGTTAAACCACCGATGCCCTACTCTAAGTCACATTCTATTTGCCGACGACACTCTGATCTTCGGAAAGGCTAATGCTCGAGAAGCTGCCCAAATTAAACTCATATTTCAGCGCTATAGCTATATCTCAGGTCAGGAAATTAATGAGGGGAAGTCTGCCCTGCTGTTCTCCAAGAATACCCCCAACAGTTAAAGACGAGATTTCAGCCATTCTGAATGTTTCTCACCAGATTCAGTTCGGAAAATATCTTGGAATGCCAGCTGAGTGGGGTTCTTCTAAAGTGGACACTTTTGCCTTCATCCTGGAAAGATTACATGCTAAGACGCAATCTTGGACTAGCCTCCTTCTCTCACATGGCGGAAGAGAAACTCTTAGCAAGTCGGTGCTTCAGGCCATCCCATCATATATATTTTCATGCTTCATGCTCCCGGATAAGCTACTCAACAAAATGGATGCTCTTATCAGACGATACTGGTGGTCAGGGGACCCAAAGAGGAGAGCTATTCATTGGTGTGCGGTTAATAAATTGACCGCGGCAAAGGGTGTAGGGGGACTTGGTTTTCGTAGCTTCAAGGAATTTAATGAGGCATTCCTGGCTAAGGTGGGGTGGAACATTATACACCAACCTAATACTCTCTGGGTGAAGCTCCTCAAGGCCCTATACTTCCCGCGACATGACTTCGTGACAGCCCCAAAACACCATCGACCTTCATGGATTTGGAGCAGCATTCTTAAGGGAAGGGCGGCTCTTCTTAAGGGCTTGAGAAGAAACATAGGAAATGGGAATGACACCTTAACCACTGACCCTTGGCTCACGGATTTGCCTGGATTTACAGCTAACCCATCCTCCATTGCAAGCATCTCCAGCTGTATTTCTCAACCGCAAAATGTCTGGAATGTTACCAAGCTGAACACTCTTTTTCCGCAAGATGTTGTCAGACAGATTCTTGCTATTCCTATTGGACCAAATAGAATGAAGGATCGTTGGATTTGGCATTTTAATCCGAGAGGAACTTTCTCCGTCAAGTCTTGCTACCACACGCTGAAGAGCAATGGCCTTAGCCCCACGATTACTAGAAAGGAATGGAAATGGCTTTGGAGGATGAATCTACCCCCAAACATCAAATTCTTCTTATGGAGAGTCTGCAACAACGCCCTTGCGAACCTCACCAATTTGGCTTCTAGAAATTGCTCCCCGACTGTCAGTTGCCCATGCTGCAGGAGAGAGCCCGAATCTTTGTTTCATCTCTTCTTCTCTTGTGTTTCTACTGCAGGTCTGTGGCCCTTTGTTGTACCCTCCTTGAGCCTCCCTTCTGCAAATGATTCCTTGCAGCAAAGTACTGATCAGCAGATTGCATTAAAGGTGTCAGCTTGCCTTTGGACAATTTGGAAAGCAAGAAACGAAGTGGTGTTCAGAAACTCCTCCTCTTCTCTCGACTCATTGAAGCACAAAGTAACCTTTTGTATTGCAGACTTCTCGTGCTCACAAGTCAGTCCCCCCCCCCCGTCCCCCCCCCCCCCCCCCGCCCCGGGGAAATCAACCATCATTACCAAACTATCCATTAACCCAACCATCCGAACAGTGAACATAGAACATGTGGTGTGTATGGTTCGTTAAACAGCTAGGAACACGACAGGTCGTTCAAGGATCGATAAGGTGTAATTTGCATGTTACTGTATCACTATGATTGGTATATGGCGTATTAAAGGTAAGACTGTTCCTTTTTTGTGTTTTACTAGTGATGAAATTAGAAAAAACAAACAAGAGAGTTTCTTATCCCTTACCGTTACAATGACTGCAAAGTTCCCTCTATATACATAATGGTCCACACCAAAATTGCTTTCAACTTTTGTTTTTTAATCAGAAGACCACCGGGAAGTCACCGGTTAGCTCGTCTAGAAGCCCGTTCAGGACTTTATTCTCTGCCTCTTTAATAACTTCATCCTTAAGAGGAAACGCCAAATCTTCCTTATCCCACCCCATCTCCCACATTGAGTTCACGTCTGGCTCGCTACTGTACACGTCGATTTCCAGCATGTTGGGCAGGTATTCTTCCATTCCTGACTCAGCCTTCCCCTTCCTCCCGTACAGTCTTAGCTTCTCGAGGTCCTTGTACAGTTTCCCAATCAGGCCGTCTAGGGATTCACACTTGGTACAATTCGCAGTCAGCTTCGTGAAGGGATTATGGCTTCCAGTCACATAATATATAACCTTTAAATTACCTAATTTTTGCATCCAATTACATGGAAAAAAGTACAACAGAAAGTGGTTTGTTGTTAGCTTCCTACCAAACAGTATAAGCTTTTAAACAACTAAGTTCTATAACTCATAATTTGCAGGTAAGTTATAATCTGAAGTTGGAAAATCTTGTGAGTTTTGCAGCTTCAATTATCTGATGCAGTGGCGTCAGAGCTTGAAGCAGGTGAAGCAGAGTAGAATAAAAGATGAAACAATAGGCTATGTTCAATTGCTAATCATGGCTCCAGATGCTAATCAAGAACCACTTTGATGTTGATTTGGAGAGAAAAAAACGAGTATAAGTCCTTTCAAAAGAGTTTGCAAGGTGTAAAGATATATTCAGGAAGATGAATAGGCATGCTTCTTCATGGGAAAATAAATCTCGAGAGTTAAAAAAAAACTAATTTCATCACTAATAAAATACAGAGTATAAGGTTGGACACTTAAATTTTAAATATTGTCAAGTCAGCGTCCACGTAATCAATATAACATGACTAGGATAGTTCTGTTTGTTGTCCTCTCAACTTTCCTTCCATTATTTGGACGAAGTGGCAAATTGTGAACAATAAAACGAGTTCAGTGGTATTGGATGAACGAAAAAAAGTTTAGTCGTCAGTGTGACTGATTTTAAAAAGATTAGTAGGTTTACTTAGTTTCATTAGGAAGCTGACCCCCACAGTCTCTCTTTTCAGTTAGAAGTAGTTAGTGATCCGAGCTTGGAGCAGCAATTGATGACAGTTAGAAGACTGAAGGTTGTGACTGAGGATTGGAGACCGTTTTACTTTATTTTTGTACATTTTAATTTTGTGATTGGGTAATCATTATGATGATGTTGTTTGGATTGTAATTGTGAGTATATGTTGGTTTCGATTTTATTAATGTGATGAGCTGCAGAACAGTGATCAAATACTACCAAGCTAGAAGCAAGATAGATCGTATTCCACAGGGTTTCTTCTAATTGACTACTCAAAGAAGCTGACAATTTATTCAGGTTTAAACACTTTGTGCGTGGTGTGAGTTCCACGACTTCTAGACTAAGATGCAGGAAAATTAAAATGAAATTAAAAGACAGAATGATTGTTTGGTTAAGACAGACGACAGACAAGCTTAGATTTCGAATTCCCCTTAGATCACCAAGGCAACAGCAATCACAAGACCAGCGGTTTTCAATTCTCATTCAATCAATTTCTATACACCACCATAACTCCTGACCCTTAGGTTTAAAGACTGGCGAACGTTCGCTCTATCCGATCTAACTACCAAGATTAATTAGTCGCCCGGGTACGGTCGCCTCTCGCAACGACTTAACTTAACTGGTGCAATTACTAATGATTTATGAGTTACTCTTGTAGTGGATTAACCCTAACCGGTTCCTACGAAAGGCACACTCCAATTATAAGGTTAACTGGTTGAATTGATGTTTTAAAGAGAGGCGAGCGTTCGCTTCTATCCTCAGCTTAACAAGAATCTAAACTAGGTGATCATGAAAAACAAGTTTATGCGCCAAAGCAGGGAGATGTCTGGCGACTAACCCTAGCTTGCAAAAACCTAATCTAGACGACCAGCCAGAAGAGAAACATAAACAATCAAGAACAAAACAACCATGCAAAGAGAAACGGATTGAACTTTGAATCTAATTACCGCCGATCCGTGACCGCTTTAAAGCCCTGGGTCACTTAGGGTTCATCTAATCTAAGCTCTACAAGTTTAGCTACTCATATCTGACAAACAAGAATCAAAGACGACAGAAGGATTCATCTTAAACAAAGGAAGAACAGAAAAGGATCTGAAAAACTTAATCTCGGATGATCCGTGAAGCTTCGATCTTGAGAATCTTCAATTCCTAGCTCCGAGCGTCTTCCGGGATGGATCGATGGCGTCACGATCTCTCGATAGCTCCGGAATACTCTCTCCACTCTCCTCAAGTCGTGGCTGATCTCTCTCTATTGTATGTTAACAAATCTGGCTTCGAAAAGTCTATTAATACCCCGAAAACCCTTTCCTTGTTGGAAAAGCTGAAAATTTCCCGTCTGGGGAGCTTACACGGCGTGTAAGCTCACAGTGTATTTAGCTTACACGGTGTGTAAGCTCCAAAGCACCGTTTTGAGCTGGCAGGCGTCCGTGAAGCTTCGATCTTGAGAATCTTCAATTCCTAGCTCCGAGCGTCTTCCGGGATGGATCGATGGCGTCACGATCTCTCCGATAGCTCCGAATACTCTCTCCACTCTCCTCAAGTCGTGGCTGATCTCTCTCTATTGTATGTTAACAAATCTGGCTTCGAAAAGTCTATTAATACCCCCGAAAACCCTTTCCTTGTTGGAAAAGCTGAAAATTTCCCGTCTGGGGAGCTTACACGGCGTGTAAGCTCACAGTGTATTTAGCTTACACGGTGTGTAAGCTCCAAAACGCACCGTTTTGAGCTGGCAGGCGTCCAACTTGTTTCGATCATTCCCGCTCCGTTTGAACTCCGATTTGGTCTCCGTTTGAAGCGTTGGATTCGTGAGAGAGTCCTATATATGGTAACCCGGGGCTCAACATAAAAGCTCACAAAAAGGGTAAAAATAACCGAGAAATGGACAATGTACGCACTAGGAGCCGATAATCACAAAGTTATGACAAATGCACCAAATACTCATCAAAATGGCATCAAAGGGTATGAAATGTTGCTTAAATGAGGCTGATAATCACGTCAAATCGAGTGTCATCAAAATACCCCACACTTAAGGTTTTGCTTGTCCTCAAGCAAACTGAATTAGAACGCACTCAGATTCACAAATGACACGATTGATCAAGTTAAGGTTCAAGCAATCACAATGAATTATTAAACTGCTACTTCTAGAACAAGTGACCTAACATGCTTACACGTCAACCAAACAACCTGGTCTCACTAATTATCTGCACACAACAAGTAGCAAGCACAAATCATGCACGACTCTGACCTAACCGACCAGACTTCTCACACAGGTAATATTTGGTACACGGGAACTCTCGCACTCTGTGTTTAGGGACGTGTTTATGCTCTCAATCATTTTCTGTCACTGAATTCTGTCATAGGTTTGCAATTCGACCACATCTCCACCACTCTGACAACACGAGTAACTAGTCAAGAAGGACTTCCCTGCTAGGACTGTAACGAATTCTACACTACAAGGGTTTATAATGAGATAGATGATGGGAATGTATGATGATGGCTTTAGTGCGGTGTAGCTTTCGACTAACTTCCCTCGAATCTAGCCTATGGCTTCCTACCGTCTAACCAAACACGGGTGGAATAGTGTACGCTCGTCCTATGATACCCTCAAGCAACCTAGCACTTTATTTTGCATATTTTCTTTTTCTTTTCTTTACATTTTCTTTTGACTTCATTCTTCCATATGCAGGGAGAAGAACGTTATTTGAATTATACTTTAAACTTTTTGGCTTTTCTGATTTTTCTCTTTCTTTTCATTTTTTCGAAATTTTCTTCTTTTTCTTCTTTTCTTTTTTTTCTTTTGTGCCGATTCTTTCTTTTAGTTGCTAGAGGGGTTTACACGTCTAAACATATTAGCTAAGACCACCTGTGTAATGGCTATAGGCGGGTTACCACAAACCGACTTCCGGTAGGTCAATCTAGAACTACAACCACAGGGGATCAATGGGGAATGAAAGAATGGGAAATGACTGTAATGTATTATCGAACCGAAAGAACAGGCCAAGCTCAAGGGTTTAAACCTAATGGATTTAACGTTAGGTTGGCTATATGGCTTAGTAGCTGAATCTAGGTGCCCCTATCATTCTAGAACTCGTGTCATCGTGTGGTCTCGAGTAGGTTTAATGCAAATTCTAACTCATTCAAGCAAATAGAAAACCACTCAAAAAGAATTAAAATTGCAAGTTATGTGCAATGGATCAAAAGCTCACGTTTGGTTTGCTAGTCGGATTCAGTCATTATCATGCAATCAAGGCGAAAAACTACAAGAGTGATAAGCTTTTCTGTTCTAACCAGGAAATCTAGCATCAATTCAAGCAGGTTGATTACAGGTTCTAGGTTAAGCAATCTAAGCATCATTATGAAAAATTGAAAACTAACTTAACATCACGCGTCATGAATTGAGCAATTCTATGCTAGAGAAATCTCACAAATACCACAGATGAATAGCATCCCTCAGAAATATAATCCCCACCCCACACTTAAATCGGACATTGTCCTCAATGGACCAAACAAAAAGAAGAAAAGTGTATAGGGGTACCGCAATACGAGCATGAGGGCACCGGAGGTGGCGCAGGCGAGATACCAAAAACGTGATTCTGAATAGAATATATAGAGAATTGCGAGTTCACAACCTGAAAACCTGATAAGAGAGGATCCATCACATGATTAGAGCAGTTGGAATACAAAAGACTCGACCGACCACAAAGGTTCAACAAATGACCCAAAACAATTCAAACCGACACTAACAAAAACAAAAAGTACAAAGTTCCGGATGATAAGAAAAGTAAAGAAAAAATCCTGAAATCACTGGGGCGGAGGGTGCTGGCGATCATCTGGCAGCTGAAACTGACTAAAGAACTGGAGCTGGGACTGGTACATCTGCTGCTGCAACTCCTGGAAGCTGGTAAAACGCTTGTCAGACTCCTGTTGCCACTTCTGAGTAGCCTCCCAACGCGCGTCGGAATCTGCTCTCATCTCCCTAAGCTCGCGCTCTAGTCCGTTGAAGTCATATGCTGGGGATGTTATCCGGCGGGGAAGCTACCTGGAGGGTGTCGCGCCTTGCGGTTCCTCTCATTTTCTTCGCCGGAGGTGGGGCGGAAGAAGAAGAAGCAACTCCTTTCCTTTGATTTTTCCCATCCTGAAAATAAATCACAAACCAAAATGCCAAGTTTAGCATATAACAAGTGGGATTTGTGCATATAAGACAAGCAAATGGAATAAGGTATGAGACACATGAGAACATGGCATTGAACCTATGAATCAACCGAGCAATACGGGAGTATCAATCAATGACAACCACAACAAATATCAAAGATATCAAGATCAAAGAATGCAAGTAGGAAGTCAACAAGTGAAGGCACAATCCCACAAGCACATATCTAGGTCTTACACACACTTAGCAAGCTCAACATTTAGGCATTAAGCAACTTGGCAAAGATCATCATGAAATTCAAGCTTGAGTCATAATCAAGTAATAAGCAAATCCAAATCAGCCATATAAGTCACACAAGCTAAAACCACAACTCATGAAATCGATATGCAAAAAGTGTACATTAACCGTCATACGAGCCAATTGGGGTATAGATATTCGGGAACAAGCATGCATACATGTTTATAACCATCACAAGATCAATCACAAAGCAACAATTCATCCAATTTCGTCCATATGCAAAAATCCCCAATTTCGACAAAAATCGGTATGAAAAGTCTAAGGAATTTCACAATTGGGTAGGCAAACGAAGTCGAAATGACCCCCGATTCAAACTACAAGCTCATTAAATCACCAATTTCATGAATATCAAGTCAATTTAACAAAACCCCAAAATTGAAAAATTAGGGTTCTTGAGCTCAAGAACTCAAATCCGATTCAGCACCTGGAAATTCGTTTTTCATGGCAAACAAGCATAATAGAAGCATGCTAAGAGGTAGAGGGTGATGTTGTGTACCTGAAAGTCGACTCAACTCACTAAATCGAACCGAAAAATGAGGGGGAGAAAGGCTGGTTGGTTCGAATTTCAACTCGAGCTGCTGTCGTCGGGTCGACTGTCGCGGCTCCTGGGTTTCGTCGAGGGAAGCTGCTGCTGCGTTCGAGGTCGGTGGCGACGTCCGAGAGGGGGGGGGGCGGCGTTCCGACGGTGGCGCTCGGTGAGGGGGGAGGAGACGAAGGCAGCGGTGGTGTGCGTGGCTGCTGCAGCTGTTGCTGTCGGCTGCTGCGCCGGCTGACGAGGCGGACGGGAGGAGGCGAACGACGAGCGGTGGGGGGCGGAGGCGACGTCCGACGCCGGCGGTCCAAGCTCCGCCGACGGTAGTGGGTTTGTGTGGTGGTTGGGTGTTTGGAGGTGTTAGGTAAGAGGAGGAGTTGAGAGGATTTGGGAGAGAGAAACGAAGAGAGAGAGTGAAAAATCCGAAAATGAGAAAGGGAAGGGGGATTACCTCTGACTTTTCGAGCTTACACGGCGTGTAAGCTGTGTAGTGCAATAGTTACCGGCGTGTAAGTCTAACGGGTCTTTACACAGCTGTGTAAACCCACTGTGTTTTTGAGCTCTCCTTGGGTTCTCTATTCCGGATTTTGACCAATTTCTTGCAAATTGGTCACTCATCTTCCTGCAAACAATAAATTCAACCCAAATAACACCCAATATATATTTTTTCGACTATTTTCTATCATCCGGACTCAGCCGACTCGACACAAAATTCCCAAAATGACTCAAAATAAATAAAAACTGACTCGATAAATTTAAAATGACTCCAGCCGTGGGTTGCCTCCCACGAAGCGCTCTTGCTTAACGTCCTTGAGCCGGACGATACCTGGATGGCGATCAAGAGACATCCCAACTCAGGATTTCTCTTAGGCCCGAGTTGGAGTTCATGAAATATGGCTTTGGGGATCCTCCGGCAAGTGTGAACTTCTTCCCGTGTGGTGAATTAGCTTGGTTCGTCCATCGGGAAGATGACCAGAGATTTCAAATGGCCCGAACAGTTCTTTCAAAGACACGTCCTTCAGAGGATCGTTCTTCTCCGGTGGCTCGGTAGACGGGGGCTGAGCAATCGACTTCCAAACCACCTTCGTCTTCTCTTTATTCTCATTCTTTATCTCGCCAGGATCTTTAACTTTTGGCGATTCATGAGGGGATGCCGTCGGATTCTCCTTCTTTCTCGGCTTCTGTGCCGGCAGCTCATTCTTCAGATTAGGGACCTGTCCAACACCTGGCAAGCAAATTTCTGAAGAAACTCTATATTTTTCATTAGTAACGAAGTTGACCGAAGCCAACTCCACAGCTTCAACAGATAAGCAATGCGCCTCTTCTTTGACAGGGGCTTGCATACCGTCCTTGAGACGAAATGTCATGGTATCCTTGCAGACCCTTAATGTCAACGAGCCATTCGGGACATTAATGGTAATGCCGGCTGTCGCCATAAATGGTCGGCCAAGGAGAAGAGTGACATCTTCCCCTCGGGTATCCATAACAACAAAATCAGCTAGAATAGTAAAAGGACCACAACTGACAACCACGTCTTCTATCAATCCCCTAGGTAATTTCACAGATCTGTCGGCAAACACTAAATGCATGCTAATCGGTTTCAATTCTCCTAGGTTCAATTTCTCATACAAGCAGGTAGGCATGACATTAATGGAAGAACCTAGATCAATTAAACTGCGATCAATTTTCACATCATTAATAGTGCAAGGCAAAGTAAAAGCACCGGGATCGCGACACTTAGCTGGGGGAGGTATGGCGGTCGTCTGGCTGTGGATCGCGGAGCATTCTTCCTCGAGGGAGACGGTAGACAACTCTCCCTTCTTCTTGTTCTTCGCAAGATCCTTCGCGACTTTTCCAACCTCCGGTATCATCTGGATAGCATCAATAACTGGCATCTTGATATCTGTGTTCTTCAAGTATCCATACCACTTTCTGTACTGGGTGTCATGATCTTTCTCCTTTGATTGCGCAGCCTTAGGAAACGGAATCCGAGGCTGATATGGAGGAAGAGGTGGCGCAGGTGATGTCTTTGTTAGGGGAGGCGGGGCAGTCACCTCCTCCTCTTCTTCTTTATCCTCCTCCTCGATCTCTGGCTTGTCAATGGCTATAGCATCAGGAATTATGGCCGGATCAGGAGCTGTAGGACCAGCTAATTG
Source organism: Linum lewisii (assembly GCA_034768395.1). Classification (NCBI taxonomy): domain Eukaryota; kingdom Viridiplantae; phylum Streptophyta; class Magnoliopsida; order Malpighiales; family Linaceae; genus Linum; species Linum lewisii. The sequence goes on along the minus strand of CM068301.1, from coordinate 20,492,900 downwards.
CTTGCCGCTTCTTGTGGAGATGGCCTTGACGTTCTCCTTCCTAATGGTAGAGTCGTCTTCAACCGATGATTGATTAAAGAAGGGGATACTAGCTAGCAAGCTAGCCATGCCATTCACCGCGCTCTCCACTCGTCGACCTCCATCTTCATGATCTCGATTTAAGACAGCTTGAAGCTTGAATTTCTCCTCATAGTTATCGAGCCTTGCCATGATCAGATTGAGCTTCTTGTCTACCTCGATATCCCTTGTGTTCCCTGATGTAGATCTCTGAGGTTGATCTTGATAACTATCGCTCAAGTACTGATTCTGACTCTGGTTGAATCCGAAACTGTAAGGAGGACGCTCTTGGAAGCTTCCTTGTTGTTGAGGAGGTTGTCTGAACTGACGATAGTCGGGGTAGCCTCTTTGATTGTTGGTGAAGCCTTGATCAATAAAGTTCACTTCCTCTGAAGACCAGTTACCGAAAATCTTCTTCATTTCTTTCTGCACTTCAATCTTGATCTGATCTTCATGGCTTGGTCGGCTCTTAGTTGCTCCAAACTGTCTCTCCCAGCTTCTCGACTTAGATGCGCAGTTTGCAAAGTGAAGAAGAGCAGCTTCCGGTGCGAGTGCGGTGTAATCTCCATCAGCTAAGAAGTTAACCCATTTAGCTGATTCTTCGTTCATCCCTCGGGCGAAGATCTCAGCTAGCTGTCTCTGCTCGAATCCATGATGAGGGCAGTCGTAGAGAAGCTCTTGGAATTCGTTCCAAGCGTCATATAAGCTTACTCCTCTCTTCTGAACAAATCTGGCAATGCTGTCCTTGTAAGCTGTAGTTCTTGAAGGAGGAAAGTACTCCTCTACGAAGTCTTGAGCTAGACTATCCCAATCGGTGTAGTGGCCAGGTGGTTTCATACTGAGCCATCTCTTGGCAGCGCCTCTAAGGGAGAATGGGAAGACTCGTAAGCATAATGTGTTCTTACCGAGGTTCCCACTCTTGAACGTCTCGCACATGGCTAGGAAGTTCGCCAAATGTGTGCATGGGTTATCTTGCGGCTTCCCTTCGAACTGAACATCCCTAGAGATCATTTCCAGGAAGGGGATTGTGATCTCATAGTCAGGATCGTCGTCATTAGAAGGCACGGTGATGGAAGACCGAATGTTAGATGCGCGCGGCTTATTGTAGTCCGCAAGACTCTTTGGAGCAGCCATTGCGGAAAGGAAGGATGGAACGGAAGTAGTTTGATTCTGTATCAGCTATGATCTGCAAGAGACAAAAACAAACACAACCGGTGTAAAATCGAAGTGTGATGGAAAATGAAAGATGGGAAGTAGAAGAATAAAATGCCAACTCTTCTTTCAAACAATTAGAAGAGTCCTCGGCAACGGCGCCAATTTGATGAGCTGCAGAACAGTGATCAAATACTACCAAGCTAGAAGCAAGATAGATCGTATTCCACATGGTTTCTTCTAATTGACTACTCAAAGAAGCTGACAATTTATTCAGGTTTAAACACTTTGTGCGTGGTGTGAGTTCCACGACTTCTAGACTAAGATGCAGGAAAATTAAAATGAAATTAAAAGACAGAATGATTGTTTGGTTAAGACAGACGACAGACAAGCTTAGATTTCGAATTCCCCTTAGATCACCAAGGCAACAGCAATCACAAGACCAGCGGTTTTCAATTCTCATTCAATCAATTTCTATACACCACCATAACTCCTGACCCTTAGGTTTAAAGACTGGCGAACGTTCGCTCTATCCGATCTAACTACCAAGATTAATTAGTCGCCCGGGTACGGTCGCCTCTTGCAACGACTTAACTTAACTAGTGCAATTACTAATGATTTATGAGTTACTCTTGTAGTGGATTAACCCTAACCGGTTCCTACGAAAGGCACACTCCAATTATAAGGTTAACTGGTTGAATTGATGTTTTAAGAGAGGCGAGCGTTCGCTTCTATCCTCAGCTTAACAAGAATCTAAACTAGGTGATCATGAAAAACAAGTTTATGCGCCAAAGCAGGGAGATGTCTGGCGACTAACCCTAGCTTGCAAAAACCTAATCTAGGCGACCAGCCAGAAGAGAAACATAAACAATCAAGAACAAAACAACCATGCAAAGAGAAACGGATTGAACTTTGAATCTAATTACCGCCGATCCGTGACCGCTTTAAAGCCCTGGGTCACTTAGGGTTCATCTAATCTAAGCTCCACAAGTTTAGCTACTCATATCTGACAAACAAGAATCAAAGACGACAGAAGGATTCATCTTAAACAAAGGAAGAAAGAAAAGGATCTGAAAAACCTAATCTCGGATGATCCGTGAAGCTTCGATCTTGAGAATCTTCAATTCCTAGCTCCGAGCGTCTTCCGGGATGGATCGATGGCGTCACGATCTCTCCGATAGCTCCGGAATACTCTCTCCACTCTCCTCAAGTCGTGGCTGATCTCTCTCTATTGTATGTTAACAAATCTGGCTTCGAAAAGTCTATTAATACCCCCGAAAACCCTTTCCTTGTTGGAAAAGCTGAAAAATTTCCCGTCTGGGGAGCTTACACGGCGTGTAAGCTCACAGTGTATTTAGCTTACACGGTGTGTAAGCTCCAAAACGCACCGTTTTGAGCTGGCAGGCGTCCAACTTGTTTCGATCATTCCCGCTCCGTTTGAACTCCGATTTGGTCTCCGTTTGAAGCGTTGGATTCGTGAGAGAGTCCTATATAATGTGGTAACCTGGGGCTCAACATAAAAGCTCACAAAAAGGGTAAAAATAACCGAGAAATGGACAATGTACGCACTAGGAGCCGATAATCACAAAGTTATGACAAATGCACCAAATACTCATCAAAATGGCATCAAAGGGTATGAAATGTTGCTTAAATGAGGCTGATAATCACGTCAAATCGAGTGTCATCATAATGGGAGCTCCCTTTTTTCGAATTATGTTATTTTTGTGATATAAGTTGTATTTTAATTCTTATTTATATTTTTAGTCAAACAATAACACCAGTTCTCGGTCTAACCATGGGTTAAACCATGGTGATTCGGGGCAGGTGTTACATATCTCTTGATAGCGGGCATTGTATTGAGGTCGATAGTCGTAGTACAAGGTGTTAGGTCCTTTTCAACGGTCGTTGTTGATAAGTATTATAAAAAGGATCATTGGTCGAGAAAACTTAGAGGAAAAATCATTTGGGAACTCTACTTTTGACAAACAGTTGGGTTTGTGAGAGAGAGTCATGGAGATCGAGAGCTATAGGAGTCAGATCGTCGTGAAACTTTGAAGGTAGGTCTAGGAGATCACCAGGTTTGATTTACCTCCTTCGATTTTGGGTAAAATCCTCCCCCTCTTGTTGTTTCTGATTCAAGGCTGCTAAGGATTATGCAGTTAGGATTTGGTTGATTCTTGTGTTGTTGGTCGAGCATTGCTCGAGGTGGTTGATAGAGTGAAGGAGATAGTTGAAGGAGGATTATTCCATGCAGTGAGGTCTTCGTGTTTTAGTGGATGAAGCGTCTTCATAAGTGGTGAGGGGTTTTAATTATTTCGGTTTCTACTATGATCCATGCCCTAGGGTGTTAGATGATGATTATTGGTATTAGCTATGATGATGGGTTAATGGTATTGGCTATGATGATGATAATTGGAATTGGTTATTGGTACTGGTTAATTGCTTTTATTTATGGCTATGGTTATTTGGTTTTGGTTTATCAGAACTGTTAGAGACAGTCATACTGAAGTATTGATTGATCATTGGTAGTGGGGATGTCCACTATGCACTCCATCGACGCTGGCTAACAAGTATGGATAGTGTTAGACTAACGTAAAGGTTGGATCCAGGTGCTAGTATGGGTGACCCACCATTGGATTGCGCAATCCTCTAAGATGACTTATTGGTACTGGGGTTCTGGTGACCATACTGGCTTTCCCTTGTGTTATCATTGAGGTCATTTGACCATTTTGGCACTAGGATCCTCTAGATCACTTAGGGGTTTCTCGTACTCCCAACCTATTGATTTATTGATATTGGTTAATGGCTAAGTGTTGTGACTTAAGTTATAAGTTGCTTATCGATATCAATTACTGGCTCTTGCATTCGAGTGTTCCAGTCATTGGTAATGGGATTATGGGAAAAAACTAGCTAGTAGTTTATATTTTATGGGTTATGGTTCCTACCCTCAACATCGGTCTAAGGGGTCTTCTCCTTCTTTATGGATGTTCTTTCTATTGGCTTAGAGTTCACTCAATGTTTATCTCTAACCCCTGTCTCTTTTCTTCTTCTTTGTTATTGGTATTGGGATATGGTGATCAGTTCGTCTTTCCATCAAGAATACCACGAGGATGAGTAGCTGAACAATGTGTCGAATTCAGACATATTGCGCCAACAAAAGTTCACGAGGATCCTGATCCACTTTTGTATTTTGGTTTTGTGTTTTCGTTAAAATTGTGTATTGGGATTTCTTAATGGTTGTACTTGGATTATTGGATTGCCCGGTTGGGTTGGATATTTATGAGTATTTGTTTATGTATTGGATTTATACTGACTATTGACTTATCGAATCATTGTGTTATGTGATGTTATGTATGAATGTAATGTTTGAGAGTCAGTAACACTCGGCGTAGTGTATTCATGGTTTAACCAGAGTCTTCTATGGTAGGGTGTTACAGTTTTTAGAACCATCTACCAGAAATTAAAGGTCCTACTCCATTCGTTCATTCACACTTCCACTCGATTTCCTCAAGTAACGACAACCGGGCACGGGTCGTTACACTTTTCTTGTAAATTTTTATTTCACCCAAACCTTATTGTAAAAACTTTTCAAACAGTTTGAGTATCAGCTTAAGGAACAAATTTCTTGTTAAAAAAATAATAAACATCCCTAATTCTTTCAAGCAAAATAATCGTGTTATAAAACTTGGTCTTCTTTTGTTTGAAGGAGTTGAGCAACTTGAAGCTATTCGCATCCAAGTTGATGAACCAACCAAAAATGGTATTGAATCACATATTTTCTTAGGTGGAAGAAGTTTTTTTTTTTTTTCCATCACTGGACCATTTGCAGTTGAAATTTTAGCTATAACCGAATCTTGAAAATGGTGTGTTAGAATGAATTTCACAGACTTATTTGTGAAAAAATAGAGTGACACGTAATAAAAATGGTTAAATACACAAATCTAGCCAAATCTTTCACGATTATGTTAATTCTAAGTTAACCCAAAATCTGATGTTTCATTTGACAAGGCAAGAATTGCCATGCCATTTTTAATAAATAAATAAAATAGTTTAATAATTAAATATATGAAAAATAAAAAATCACCACCACCTCCTCCGTCTCTCTCTTCCCATCATGTACCTCTTCTACGTCATTGGAGTCGCACCAAATCATCATCATGAACTACGTCCCCTACTACGACGAGATATGGGGAAAATGAGAGTGGAATCAGAGCTGCAAAACAAATCATTTGAGGTCGGTGGGTGAGAAAGGAGTGGATGGAATGTGGAGGAGGAGTTGGTACATATGTTTTAGATTGCTCTAGCGTGCATGGTAAGGGCTCCATAGATGCCGCATCTCCGACGAATCTCGATCAGGAAACCGCCAAATACATGCCCCATATCCCTCCTCTCCGCCACACGATATCATATCTGGAAATTAACCACAGTAAATCCCAAACTCTAGGATAGAGATGGCAACCCTATGATCCGATCAAATTGAAGAGTTCTACCATAGATTGAAGAACATCAACCACTACTTCTTATGGGTAGTAAGTAAGGGCATCGGAAGAGGCCAAGATACCTTCGATTTCAATTTGTGGAATACGAAAGGGTTGATCATGTCGTGGTGCCCACAACTGTAGGTGCTGGCACACGATGCGGTAGGGTGCTTCATGACCCACTGTGGGTGGAACTCAACGCTCAAGGAGTTGAGGTTGGGAGTTTCCTTGGTGGACGGATCAAGCGACGAATGCTAAGTACATAGATGGTGTTTGGAAATGGAGTTAGGTGTGTGAGATTGGAAGTTGGAGCTGTGGAGAAGTGTTCGAGGGAAGTTATGGATGGGGAACAATGGAAGGAGATTGTATTGTACGACAGAGAACATCCCTCATGTGTATTCTGCTTCATCTTCGAAAGGTGGGAAGAGAAGTCCATTCACTCCCACCAAGATGGGCGTCAGTGGTTCGTGCCTAGAATGAAGCAATGATGGTTATAATTTTAATTATTTTTTATTTATTTTATAATTCTATTATTTTATTTAAGTTTACATTTAATTAAATTTTTATTTCATAATTTTATAATATATAGTATGATGTGGCAGCTAATGTGGCATACACTTGACCGGTCAAATGAATGTCATGTCAGCTTCATTTGCCACATTACTAACGGTGTTAAAAAGTTAACGGTCAATTTGGTCAACTGGATAGATTTGACAAATTAATTAAAGGTTTGGCCTATTTCATGTCACTAAAAAAGAAGTAGCTAAATTTGACATAAATCGAAAAGGTTTGGCTAGATTTGTGTATTTGACCGATAAAAATTTACACTTCCCCACTAGAGAAATCATCCAGAAGTGAGATATCTATTTGATAGTCTAACATTCTTAAATTATAGAAGTATTTCAAGAATTTAAAACAAAAAAAAGTCGTGACTTAACTCATTTCACTCTTTCTTTCTTGCTCGAATCCTTTATTTTAGCTAATTTGACTCACTCAATGTTTTTGGGTTATTGATTTTAGATCTTATTTCAAAAGCACACTCCCGCCTTTCTCATCCCCCACATCCCCTTCTAAACCATCGCGCTTTCTACCTTCCTTTCATTTTTTCTTCAGTAAATCCTAGGATTGTTCTCGATCTATGGTCTCTCGCGCTAAGTAATTACCACGTAAAAAATTAGTTTATGAACAAAAAGTATGTCTCGTGCAATTATTTTATTTCAACAACCAGGGTCCCATGATGGTTTTATATTCAAAGTTAATTATTGTCTAACTGGCAGTTCCTCTGTGTATTTACCGTGTGTATAATTCTCTGTGGTTGCAATCTTTCTATATCTAACTTGCAATCTTCTCTCAGATGGCAACTTACAATCCACATGTCGTGACTCAATTGAAGTGATATGAGCACCCACACCACACTATCTAACGGGTAAATGGTGAGATGTATGATCGAATGGGTAAATGGCACTCGCTCATCCTAAAGGTTCCAAATATCAAGCATCCTGAATTGATATAATTGGAGGCGGATACATGTGAAGTTTGAATAACGGTACCCAAACCTGCATCACCTTCTAGTCTAACCTTATTTGTAACTAATTATAATGTCTCCGAATAAAGTGAGTTGTGTGACACGCTAAATAAAGACGTGAGACCCATTCATGATGGCCACTTGATTACACAGTTATGGTAAGATTAATCAAGTAATGCTTGTGTAGAGTTAATAAAACTCAAGTATGTTATTGAAACATTATACTATAGGATAAAAAACATAAGCACACCACACAATATCATTCTTGTGTAGCCAACATTAGTTTCATGTTTCCCATAGCTAATTGTTGTGTGATGAATACTACTTGATGGAGAACAATCGAAAAAACTAACATTACCACATTACAACTGTTGTACAAAAATTCAAGCAATTACAAACCTCCTACATTTTTTGTTTCTTCTCTCTATTTGGTAGACCCAAATATTGAGAGAAATACAAGTAGCACAACAACATGTGAATATTATAATTTACATGTCATGTATTTATAGTATTTAACCTAATCATCATATACACACATTATTTACAAGCAATCAAACTAAATGAGGTGGAGAAGAAATTACCAAAAAAAATTTTGTACTGTTGGTGCTCCCCTCTTAAACCCTCCCTCGAAAATTTATATAATCATAATTTTTTTCGTTTTTTGGTTTCATCATCTTCTACTTTTCCTCTCGTTCCCAACAATTAAAAGATATTTCAATCTCTGTAAATTACTGAATCCTCCCAAACCCCCGTATAGTTATATCTCTATATCTCATTTTCTTCCATTAAAAATCTTTGATTTTGATAATTTTTTATATATATGTTTAGTATTATTATCCCTACCTGTTATCTGATTCTGACCTCCATTGTCGTCAAACACTTCCTTCTTCAAGTCTGCAATGTTCACCTTTCCTACTTCTTCCTCTTTGACCGCCATTTTCTCAATCTTCTTTTTATCGTTGTTGTTGTTGTTATTTACCAGATGCATTCGTACGTAGAAATTAAGGAACAAAAGCAGGATCGCTCCATTGAGGATAGAGTTAAACACCCAAGCCCCAATTCCGTTACACCCTCCTTTCATGAAATGAAGCATCAATACTCCAACGTGGCATATGAGGTTGCTCCCGAGCAGCGCAATTTGGCAGTTGAGGACAAATGGGAAGCATGCTCCAGGCAACCCGATTGCAGTCCAGAACCGGTACCCATAAACTGCAGAATACACCATGGTAGCCAGCATAATCCCTAGCACTTGGAAGGATTGCGAAAACTCCAACCAAAGAAAGGACATAATTGTGAGGATTATGTGGTTGAATAGCTGGAAGAAGATGAGCCTCCTGGACCGGAATATGTTAAGGAAGGTCCGAAACATGTGGACAAATCGAGAGAGGTAGTACATGTAGGACCAGAAAAACACCCGACCCGATGGTCGTGTACCGAGTGGGAAACAAAGGAGCCACTGAAAGGGGGTCTTGGATCGACGCCAAAACCACCTAGTTTCACGGATCTCAGAGGCGGCAGAGAGAAGGATACCAGCGAAGATAGTTGTTGATATTAGAGCCATGGTGAGACTATGGATGGCTGGGATTGGACCCAAAGAGATAGGACGCCGCCGTCGAACAAGGACAGTTAGGAGAAGGTGCACGAATGTGGCAAGGGCCAGGTAGAAGGTAATTGAGGTCACGAGGAATGGCCATGTTGACCCCCACGATTGACTGTGGCTCCATCGAAATTTTACGATCGATGGGTGCTCTGATAGGTAGAATTGCACGGTTTGCATCATCATGTTTTTTTTTTGTCTTTTTTATTTTTTTATTGTTTTGAAGAAAGGAGGAAAATCAACGTAAACGGTGGTGGTAGGGTGCGGCGGAAGAGCTAGTACCACCGTTGCGCTATAAATGGAGGCGACGGTGGTTTATAAAAAAAAGTTAATCTCACATGTGCTTGATATTTTGCTACAGAGAAAGGAGGAGGGGGGGGGGGAATTGGGAAAGAGATGAGAGGGGAATTGAGGGAACTTTTGTCCCTCTAAATAATTTCTTTTTTTCTATAAATTTAAAATTTGAGGGATTTATGAGAGAGACGGAGAAAAAATTGAAATTGACTGGTGTTGAAAGATATTGTATTTATTGTTGGGAGGAAAATATGGGCTCGTTTAACATGACATGTGGGAAGATTTCATTATATGAGTGAGCGTGTGTTTCCAGCCTATGGTGAAGGTTCACATGTTCTTTTTTTTGTGATTATTGATTCTTTAGTTTCACCTGGGTAGTTTATGACTCACTCTATCGTGGATAGACCGAGTCAAAACTCCAAACACGTTTTATTCCCTAGCTAATACATGGGTAACTATTTTTATTCCTCATAACAAAACGAACATCAAAAGAGGGAGCTAAAATTATAATCATTTTGCACTGGTTAATCAAGGAACTAAACTCCATGACATCATCCACCGACACCTTTAGAGAAATCACCACCACTTTAACATCCATCTTCATAATCACCTCCTACGCACCCACTGGAACACCTCTAGCAAGGTCCGAGTTTTTCATTCCTTTACCTCATGATATCTAATCATAGTTAGTGATGACAGTTTATACCCACAAGTTGGATACCCAACCCACATTTTTTATATTGAGTTGGTGTAACACCCATCCTGAACCAACATGGTCAAACCCATAGTTAAGCCTAGAACCAATACAATGATATGACATATATAAAACATAAATCGAATAATAAACAACTTAAATCACAATAAAATAATATAAATTGAACCAAAGCGAGTACCCAATTAATAAAACCAAATCCATATATATCCAAAATCCCAAAGTCAACATCATAATCTCAAATACACCCAATTTCCAAATAGTCAACTAAAAATATATAACAAAAAGAGTCACAACCTTCGATCTTCTAGCTCAAATCTGCTGCGAACAACAAATGATCCACAACTAAACTCGCCAACTACCTTTAACTGAAAGGGTAAGAAGAAGGATCATCTTCCTAATGAAACTAAGCGAGGCAATGTCCCACCTATGCGTCGAACTACTTAGGGGTCTCTTAAACCCATAACACAAGTACAATGGGAGTACATCTCTTAAGTCTAATCGATTATTAATCATTATTAATATTACTAGGTGATCAAAACCACAAGTATCTACACTATCATACTCATCATCTCATCATTATTCACAACGGTAATTCTTGAATAATAACTATACAACAACAATGTTAAACAGTTCTCTCTGTTCAGTTATCAACTCTAAAGCAGTCTAGGTGATCAAACAAATGTAGTTCTCCAAATAAGCATCACCATATCACATTATCAACAACATCACCACATATCATCATTCACCAATTCAACGTCATAATTCTCAACACAACACAATGTCATAACCACAAGCAACATGACTCATTCAACCACATCCAACATCAACCACAAGTCACATAATCACAATGAATATATATATGGTGACGACTACATCGCTCCCCGAGCACCAGATGTTTATATAATGATCATAATTTAATTTGGTGTGGATAAAACTTATTTTGAACATAAGAATAAAGAGTTATGATTATTTATTTTTATGAACAAAGTTGAGTTACCTTTTAGTTATTTTAATTATCATTATTTGAAATTATAAAAATAAATTAGTTATGGAAGGCCCAGATTAGATCTTAGGAATGAATGGATAAGATTTATTTTGATTGGTTCAAACAGAGGGGAACATATGGTGCTCTAGGAGCGTTGTAGTCGTTTCCATATTAAGTAGGTGCCAAGAAGTTCCCCTACAACCACCACCGCCGGCTGACGCGCCTTTCTACTAGATGGAAGATCCATGCACTCCCCTACCAGATAGAGAGTACAACATAATCCTCAATAGGATTCAGGCCTCATCACCATCTCATCACATTACCTACTCTCAATGAGAAGTGAAAACACCAACATTGACTCCCGTGTTAAGGTGATCCACCCTAGTAGACCGAATTAATCACATTGCCAATATTTCAGGTGGGGTAGTGTAGACTCCTTCCAGTTCTCTAGTCCATTCCAAACAATACCACTTAAATAAACATCCCAATCCATTCCAACTTCCATCATCCATAACAATCCCCAACCATTCTCAACCAATCCATACCACGATCCATCTCATATTCCACATATTCCTCATTCAATTTCTCACATTTCACAATTTCAACAACTCATCCAATCCATTGTTCTCATATCTCCAAACACAAACACCATATCCACAACACAAGACAACATCAAAAGATTAAATACACAAACAACACATGTGAATGCTAACCATCAATTCCCAACTTCCATCATTATCACAATCCAAACAATCCATTTCCTCAATAAAATCCAATACATGATCCATCTCACAGTTCACAATCCATCAATTCCAATTTCACAATTCAACAACTCCTCAATCCATGTCTCACTATTCCCACAACCAACACACATATCCACAACACAATACACCACACAACAATATACAACAAACACACATGTGAATGCTAACCCCACTGGCCACCCCACCTACAGAAACAAAGGGAAACATGGGTAGTTTCCAGTGGGTGTTTAGGCTCACCCACCCGTCCATCTTTTGATATTCAGGATGACCCTTTTTTGGGGTTATCCTCCTGCAATCATAACTCATCGCAATCGTAATATACACATATACATCACTATCAATTAATCTCTCCATCTATATTAACATATTAATTTCACATCATACACCTAAATAACACATAGCCCCCAACCATATCAGCTCATCCAATCAACAGTCACATAATCAAATTCCCATTTTCATCATGCATTCCTAATCATCATTCTAAGTCAAGTTGTAATTTCCTCATGTGTACATCCTAAACTATCAATGCAGGGTCCTCATCTTATCCTTGTTTTATGACTCCAAATTCATCTTGAGAAGATTCATCTTGTCGTTCTGGTTCCACAAGTTCTGACGGTGCATCGTTTGGAGGTCAAATGAGTGAGTTATGCTTGAAATATTGGAGTGCAACTTTAAGAACCTTCTGGTGACCAATGTGACATTTCCTTGAATTCCAACATTAGTCCTCTAACTTCCTCCATTATGCAATTTATTCCAACAACTTAGAAATTTAACAAAAATTTTCAAAAACCTAAATGTGAACAATCCAATAGTTAGTGATCATTTCAGGATTAAAACAAAAGTTTCAAATAAGTCCACAATATTCCAATAATCACGAGAACGTCACTTAACTTTTCGTAAATCCCAAGCTCATTATTGAACTTCTTATAGGGTTTCGATTGGTCCCTCTTCTTCAACCCTTGGTCTTTAGCGACTCAAGTCGACACCAACGAGCTTCCGCCAACGCTGACACCTCCCAAACTTCTCAGAAACTCCTCCTCCTACTGATACAAGTCCCAAGACACCATCCATGACGCCAATTGCTTCTCAGACTTCCATTCATCGCACCTCTACCATCAGAGCTCCACTCTGGGTCTCTCCATCTCTTATTTTCTCTCTCAAACGACATGGCAAACGGCTGACACCCTTCTTCTTCTCTTCAGCTGACGATTCTCCCCCCTCTACACATTCTCGACTTCCACGAGCCGTCGACATTCTTCAGTTTCCTCTTCCTTCATTTTTTCAGCGCTGCCAACCATTCATCCCTTGGTTTCCATGTTATGATTTCCTACAGAGGAAACCATTTCTCTCTTTTCTCTAGTCGACGGGAATAGGGGTCCGTGGACATACCTTGTTTTGGGCTTTCAAGCCCAATGGCTTCAAGATGAGGCGTCAGTTAAGTTACGGGCCAACCAAAACTTGGGCATCTGCTTCCTTGCTCCCCAAACGCAACCACAACTCATCATAACCTAAATATACACATATACATCACTATCAATTAATTTCCCCATCCATATTAGCATATTAATTTCACATCATACACATAAACAACACATAGCACCCAACCATATTAGCTCAGCCAATCAACAATCACATAATCAAATTCCCATTTCTATCTCTCTCAATTTCATGCATTCCTAATCGTCATTCTACAGTCGAGTTCTAATTTCCTCATGTACTTCCTAACCTATCAATGAAAGGTCCTCAACTTAGCCTAGTTCGAAGACTCTAAATTCTTCTAGGATTTGTCCCGTCTACCTAGTTCCACAAGTTCTGGCGGTGCATTATTTGGAAGTCAAACGTGCGAGTTATGCTTGAAATACTAAACTAAAACTTCAAGAACCTTCTGGTGACCAATCTGACATTTCCCTGAATTCCAGCATTAGTCCTCTAACTTCCTTCATTATGCAGTGTAACGTCCCGTTATCGGTTAAGTCATCTGTTTCGTTAATTGGTTGGAAAAGGATTAGAAATGGATGGTTTGCTGGAAACTGCAGTACTACTGCTACTGCAATATTGATGAGCACAACGGGCGTTACATGATCTGCAACGGTCGTTATGTTGTTTGTATAATGAGCGTTACTTTGACTGTAACGGTCGTTACACCATCTCAGTATAAAACAGTGCATACGAGAAAATCAATTAGCAAATTAAAATTCTAAACTCTCTCTCAACTCGTTTTGACAAACATCAAGGGTTCAGGAGGAGGATTCGGAGCTCGGGTATTCGGATCACCAAGGGAACGCAAGGGAAGGTTAAGGAATGGATCTAGATGGATCGTCCAAGCTCGGATTTAGGTAAATCCTCTCCATTTCAGTAGATTCTACTCTATTGGTTAGCGTTTTCAGTTTGGGGGTTTCGTGTGTTCTTCTCTAATCAGATTGGTTTTGATGTTTGAGGCTATTGGGAAACTCGTGTAGGAGGTTGTAGTTCATATTGCTCAAGGTTGGAAGCTATCCCGGCTAGTCCAGTCCAGGAATCAACTAAGGAAACTGTGAGGGGTTTTCACTTGCTATGATCCATACCTTGATCTTAAGCTTATTGTAGTATTATTGATTTACATTCCAGTATGTGATCCATGCTTAGGATGATAGATCTTCTTGATTAAATATCGGTAGGGATTATGTGCATGATTAGACTGATCATACATGTTGGATTAGGTGTTAGCGCGAGTGATCCATTTACGGATTGCACAATCCCCTAGGGAATGTACAGACTAAATGGAGTCTTATAGACGACCATTTGTAGGGCCTTCGTGGCACTGGGACGGTCATTAGACTTTACAGGCTTAAGGGATCCTTATGGATCAAGATAGGTATTGCTCGGGCCACCAACCTTCTGACTTATGTGTGATCTGACTTATGTTGTGATCTTTCATTGATCTGCCTAGCTTACTAGTTTATTGCTTTTCATAGCATTTGGGATTGTTGTTTTACTGGTTATATTCAGTGCATGTCACACTACAGAAAAAGAGCAGTTTAGCGTCGCTCATTGGGAAGAGTTTAGCGTCGGTCGGTTCATAACTGACGCTAAACCCTTGACTCGCGTTTGACCAAGGGTTTAGCGTCGGTCATTTATCAAACGACGCTAAATTTTGCCCAAAAAGTGACGCTAAAATCGATTCCGGACCGAACCAAGGGCGCAAACCAATTATTTTTTAGCGTCGGTTCAACGAACGAGTTTAGCGTCGGTGGAATTGGCGTCGATTTTATGAGCGATGCCAAAAGCCTTAGCGTCGGTCAGCAACCGACGCTAAAGTCCATTACTGATCGACGCTAAGACGCCAGATTTTTGTAGTGTCACTAACCCCTCTTTCTTTGGTTTCTTTGTTAGTTTCGTTATGGGGTATGGTGAGTAGGTCACCATGCCGTCTAGGAGAGCTACGAGGAGAGGTGATGTTCTACATGTCACTGAGTCAGTCAATGCTAGGTACAACCAGGATGTTTAGACACGTCTTTTTGACTTATTGGTTTTGACCGAGATGTTAGGGATTCTTTTCTAGTTTATCAGTTCTTGGATGTATTAGATGTTTAGCGGGTTTCCTCATTTCTCATTGGTTATTGGTAGTATTGGATTATTGATTATTGGTTGTGCTAGTTTGGTTATTCTATTGATTCCATTGATTCGGCTATCCATTTATGGGATGAATGTGTATCCATGTATGCTTGGTTCGAGTCAGTAACACCTGATTTAGTATTGAATGGATTAAACTAGTAGTTTAAGTCTTTTAGGGTATGGTGTTACATGTAGTTTAGTCCAAGGACTTAGAAAGTTAATAAAATGCCCAAAAACCTAAATGTACAGTCCAATAGTTCGTGATCATTTCAACAATAAAACCAAAGTTCCAAATTAGTCCACAATATTACAATAATCATGAGAGGGTCACTTAACTTTCCGTAAATCCCAAGCTCATCACTAAACTTCCTTTAGGGTTTCGATTGGTCCTTCTTCTTCAACCCTTGGTCTTCAGCGACTCAAGTCGCCGCCACCGACACCTCCCAAACTTCTCATAAACTCCTCCTTTGACTGATACAACTCCCTAGACTCCATTCTCAACATCAGTCGCGTTTCCCATACTTCCATTCGATTCCTTTCTCGTTCGACCATCGCAGGTCTCTCCCTCCCTCTCATACGGCATGGCAAACCTCTGACACCCTTCTTCCTCTCTTACACTGTCAATTTTCCCCCTCTGCACGTCCTCAACTTCCGCGAGTCACATCATTCTTCACTTTCCTCCTCCTTCAATTTTATAGCTTCACCAACCGTTCATCCCCTTAGTTCTCGTGCAATGATTTCCTAGAGAGGAAACCCTTTCCTTCTTTTCTCCATTGGATGGGAATAGGGGATGGTGGACACACCTAGTTTGGGCTTTCAAGCACAATGGCTTCAAAAGGAGGCCTTAGTTAAGTTGGGGCAACCAAATCTCGAGCCTCTACTTCCTTGCTTCCAAACACAGCCCAAGCTAGGGACTGGGCTCAAAGCACAAATGAGAAAATAAACCCAACAACATTCTCTCTTACTCTCTTTCTTCTTTTTGACAAAAATACTCGACCTAAGGCCTAGTTGAAACCATGGGCAACATGGTTTGGGTCTCGGGTCGGGTCCACTTGATCCTACCGAGTAATTTAGGACACATGACGGTTAACTCGAATTTCTAATACTCCAATATCTATAATTTCTAAAGATTGAGGTAAAATAAATCCCTTGAATATCATTATTTAATTCAAACCAAACCTTGAGTCTTAACCATCGAGGCACAAAACCCCAAAAGTTCAAATTTTTACTAGTTGATTAAGATCGATCATTACAGTTGGCTCATGTATGAGTAAATTTAAATATATGTTAGACCCAAACCCAATTAATATACATGGACTCATTTAGGCCCATGTAATATTCTTAAAAATAATATTGAATACTTAATTGATTTTGACAGCAACAATACTCACTATATAGAGTGCAGATTGTATCTCTCATTATGACCCTCCATCGATTCCACGACCAATGTCGACTCCACAACCAATATCAACTCTGAAAGCCGTCGTTGACTCTGAAGTTCGATGTCACAAGATCACTCTCCTTCCTTCTCCTTTTCTCCAAACTCCTCCCCTCTCCCGGTCTCTGCTCCTCGTCATCATTTTATCTCCGATCTTTTATTCTAATTCCAAGACGATCCAAGTGAAGGAAACTTTTGATGCCTCGTTCAATTCCTCCTTGGACAAGTCTCAATTCTCAAGGTTGGCACACACCTTGTTAGAGGTAAGATCAACAACCCATTTTTTTCGTCTCCACATATTTTCTTGCTCGGTCAATTTAGGGCGCAGAAGTTGACTAATGTACATGTGTTACTTGCTCGGTCAAGTTATTATGCATCATAGTCTAACGATTATTCACAAGTTAGTATGCATCGTGTATCATCACTGAGTACCAAGGGAATGCCCCTTGAAGTTATCACTAAATTCTTCTCCATTGGTGCAAAGCAAGCCAAAGAGGAGTAGCAGAGTTGAATGATTTGGTAAAATGTTGACTGGATATTTCACCTTTTCATGTTGGGTTGGGTTGGACGGGTGATGGGATTTCTTTTGTATTCTTATATGCAATGCTCTTATTTCCATAGATAAATGTTCTATCTTGAATCATTCTAACTAGCCTTTTAGCATACAGGTTGTAACAAGATTAAGTGTATAGACTTGGAGGTTGCAACTGATTTTGTATTTGTTGATGCAATCTGCAATACCTTTTGGTTCATTTCCTGGATCTATGAATTTCAACAGTTGAACCTTCAGATGAATCAAAACTAATATTATTTGTTGATTCTCATAATCGCATTGATTGTCATTGTGAAATCCTAGGCAAATCCCACACCAACAAAGCACGGGAGAGATCCCAACCCAGGAAGTCATGTCTACCTCCATGATTCCTAGGAGGTTAATCAGGGTCATGCGAGCCACGTAATGGGCGGCCCTGTTACCTGAACGGCGAACCATCATGAAGCACCAAGTAGGAGCTCCTTTTTGCAGCTGCAAAATTTCTTCTACAATAGCACCTCCTGGGTTGGTAAGTACCTGACCGGACAGCAGCTTCATCGCAACTAATTCTGCATCCCCTTCAATGTCCACCTGCAAAACTCCAGCCCGCAAACACCAACTACATGCATCGCGGAAAGCTAACAGCTCAAGAACAAATGGATCAACAATACCAGGGTATGTAGTGCCTATTGCACGCAGAACAACCCCATCCGAGTTCTGAAGGACCCATCCCGAAGAACCACCAACGTTGGGACGAACGGCGCCGTCGACATTGATCTTGAGACGCGTAGGGAGGGGAGGGAGCCATGTAGCGAGGGGGGTGTGGATGGTGGGGAGTGGTGAAGAGAGGGGAGGTCCATAGATAAGGCTGTGCTCCCGCCATTGACTATGAAAATGTCGAAATAAAGTTTCGATTCGAGTTTGAGCTCTGTCAAAGACCACTCTGTTTCGGCCCTTCCACAAACGCCACCAAGCTAGGATCCATATCTCCTTTAGATGCATTTGATTGGAAAGAATGAATTTCCAGTATATCGCAATATGTGTGTCCCCCTAGGTCAGGCGTGGTAAGGGAACACATGCGGAGAAAACGTTGAGTAATCTCACAATGAAGAAGCAAGTGTTCAACCGTCTCTGGAGCACCATGACAGACCAGACACAAAAGATCAATGGCTTCTTTTTCAGTACAATTTTAATTCCGTGTAGAGTAGGGAGAATGCGGTGGAGGATTTTCCACAAAAAGAAGCGTAGTTTCGGCTGGATTTTCATTGACCAGATAGAGATCCAAGTCGGAGCATTCATCGGAGTCAGGTTTGCGGAGAATAGATCCGGTCTAGATCGCATACCGACTTCATATCCAGAAGAGACCGTATAGACCCCAGACGGAGAGTGATGCCAAACTCGCCGGTCGGCTTGTGTGTGCCAGGGTAGTGGGATAGTTTGGATCAATCGCACCGAGTCATCTGAGAACCAATACCGGAGAAGAGGAACATTCCATCGCCCCTGAAAAATTAGACCAACAACCGTGGGGGGACCCAAATACACCTCACTTCCGCGAAGGCGAGGTCGTAATGGAATTTCACCCGGCAGCCAATGATCTTGTAGAGCATCCACTTGTAACCCAGACCCAATCTGCCACCGTAATCCTGGGCTCAGGAAATCACGACCCACCATCAAACTTTGCCATCCCCACGAGGGGCGACCCCGACCATTACTCTGCAGCAAGGTCATGTTTGGAAAGTAAATGGTTTTTAACACTCGAGAAATTAGAAGATCCGGATTCGTAATAATACGCCAACACTGTTTAGCAAGCAGGGCCCGGTTAAATGTGGCAAAATCTCGAAAACCTAAACCACCTGATTCCTTAGGGAGACTTAACCTCGCCCAGGAGAGCCAATGAAGACGCTTGTCATCCGAGACCTGCCCCCACCAAAATTTGGCCATCAGAGAATTCAAAGATTCGCACATCTTGTCTGTTAAGTGATTGTGTTGGCTGTCTATGCACTCCGTTAGGAGCTGTCTATGTCAAAAAAAAAAAAAACACGAGAGAGATCCATGAGCTATGAGGAATAATTCAACATTAACTGACATGACGCATTTTGGGGTGTAATGATATTGGGGGTTTGATCTAAAGACGAGGAGGTCATGGGTTCAAATCCCACCGACACCCAAAAATAAATCCATGAGGTCCTAGGCCCAAAGCGGATAATATCTTGTCAGAAAAGGTTGGGTGTTACAAGTGGTATTAGAGCCTCTCTGCGTCCCTCTTAAACAATGGTGGGGCAAACCTCAACGAGGACGTTAAGTCCCTGAGGGGGGTTTATGTGACATCCTAGGCAAATCCTACATCGACAAAGCACTGAGAGATCTATGGGTTATGAGGAATAATTAACCTTAACTGACATGACGCATTTTTGGGGTGTAATGGTGGGGGTTTGATCTTGAGAGGAGGAGGTCATGGGTTTGAATCCCACCAACACCTAAAAATAAATTCGTGATGGCTTAGGCCCAAAGTGGAAAACATATTGTCAGAAAAAAAGTTTGGATAATCGAAACCCTTCTCCTCTTTCTGGCAATCGACCCACCGGATAGTTATGAATTCTCAACTCGATGGTGGGTGATGATCGGAGAAGCGATGAAGAGGATCTGAGAGGAGGAAGGAGGTGGAGGGAGGAAGGAGGAGGATTGGGTTCGAGTTTCAAAATCGGTTGGGTAATCGAATTGGATACATGGGTCAGCTTGATTGGGCGAAAATAGGCCACCTAGGCAGAGTGGTGTGACATGGAGTCCCAGTTGGTATATCCACATAAGCTGTTAGACAAAATTTTGGATGTTCGTTGGTGGTAGTGACTACTAGGATAATGGGCTGAAGTTCGGTGACTGCTAGGTAATTTTTTTGAGTTCAGTGATTGTCGGGTTATTTGCCCAAAGTCCAGTGATCGTTTAGGTAACCAGCCCATTCACGGTGACATATTAGTTAGGTGATAATTGAGTTTTGTGACTCTTCTTGTCATGGCCTAAAAACTGTAAAGATAAAATTAAAATAATTGAGAAATGTATACTTCAATTAGAAATAGAAAAAATATACCCATATATAGGCCACGTTTTCCTGCAAGGAATTCGCAGTGGAATTCGGCCAATTACGGTGGAAACTTCTGATTCCTTCTTTTCCTCGCATATTATAGCAGCTCAATTCTGACGGATTTACGAGCTCAATTACGGCTCATAATTTGACCAAAAAGCAAAGGAATCTGACGATTCCGCCGGAATTAATTTTTTCCCCAATCTGCCCACCTCTCTTCTCTCTCTGTTCGAACCAAAAATAGCAATGATCGGCGAGACGGCAGCGGCAACGATCGGTGAGATAGCAGCGGCGCCATCTCTCGTTCACCGACGGTGACCGGCTCGACGACAGCAGCGCCATTGATGAACGTTGTAGGACGTATCAAATAACTAATCTACCAAGGCAGACTAGATCGTATTCTACTCGAGGTCTCTTCTTCTTGTCTACTCAAATATGTTGGCAAATTACCCGATTTAAACAAGTTGTGCGTGGTGTGAGTTCCACGACTTCTAATCTAATAAACAAAGGAAATAAAAGACAGAAAGAGTAAAAAGGTTGACTAACAGGAAGATAGACGAGCTAGATTTGAATACCCCTAAGATTACCACAGCATTGGCGATCACAAGACCAGCGGTTTTCAATTCTGATTCAATCAATTTCTAAACACCACCATAACTCCTGACCCTTAGGTTTAAGACCGGCGAACGTTCGCTCTATCCGTTCTAACTACCAAGATTAATTAGCCGCCCGGGTACGGTCGCCTCTCGCAACGACTTAACTAACTGGTGCAATTACTAACGATTTATGACTTACTCTTGCAGTGGATTAACCCTAACTGGTTCCTACGAAAGGCACGCTCCAATGAATAGGTTAATTGGTTGAATTGATGTTTTAAAGAGAGGCGAGCGTTCGCTTCTATCCTCAGCTTAACAAGAATCTAAACTAGGTGATCAAGGAAGACAGGTTTAAGCGCCAAAGCAGGGAACTGTCTAGCGACTACGTCTAGCGACAACATCTGGCGACTAACCCTAACTTGCAAAAACCTAATCTAGGCGATCAACCAGAGAAGAAACATAAACAGTGAAGAACAAAACAACCATACAAAGAGAAACTGATTGAACTTCGAATCTAATTACCGCCGATCCGTGACTGCTTTAAAGCCCTGGGCCACTTAGGGTTCATCTAATCTAAGCTCTACAAGTTCAGCTACTCATAACGATAACAGAATAATCAAAGGCAACAAAGGAAATCATCAAACAGAGGAAGAACAGATAAGAACTGAAAAACCTAATTCTGACGAATCCGGCGAAGCTTCAATCTCCTGGATCTTCAACTTTAAGCTCCAAGCTCTCCGAGGTGGAAGGATGGCGTCACGATCTCTCCACGGATCTTCGAACTCTCTAAACTCTATCTATCGACCCTTGAGTCGGCTGACTCTCAAAAGTCTGATTTGTGAAAAGTTGTTAGAAAAAATCCTCCTCTCTGGCTGGCTGCCGACTGCTTCTTTAAATAGGTAAGATTAGGGTTTTCTGTTTCTGCCGCGGAAAAGGAAGGATTTTTTGGCGAAAACTTAAGGAGTTTTCGCCGAAAACTTCAGTTGAAATCCTCTGTCTTCTCCGTTGATTTCTTCATAACTTTTTGGCGAAAACTTAAAGAGTTTTCACCGAAAACTTCAGTGTAATTCAGCTCGTCTGCCTGTGAGTTTCTTAAGATATTTTCGCCGAAAACTCTGTAGTGTTTTCGGTGAAAACATTGTGCTGGGCAGTTGGATCTTCGGTTCTGACTCCGGTTTGATTTCTGGTTCGATTCCGGTTCACTCCTTGAGGTCTTGAACACGTCCGTGGTTACGTATTTGACGATAAAAACCTGCGATGTTACAAAAACACTAGAAAACCATCAAATAGACCCAAAAAGGGCCAAAGCAATCAAATCGGTAGGAAATAGGGCAGTTGAGTGAATATTCGCTATTTTACCCTAAAACCATGTTTCAAGTAAGGAAATGTCGCTTAAATGATGTTGATAATCACGTCAAATCGAGTGTCATCAAAATACCCCACACTTAAGCTTTTGCTTGTCCTCAAGCAAACTGAACTAGAACACACTCAAATTCACAAATGACACGAGATTAAACCGAGATTCAATTCTAACGATTTGGTTTAGACTGTTCCACGTAGAGAAAGTGACCTACACATGCAAGAACATCAACCAAACAAATTTTCATCGCACTAATCTTTGCACACTTCAAGTAGTAGTTTTAACAAAGCACGTTTCTTGGGAAAACAATTAATCATGATTAACCGACTACGATAACACCAGTTCTAATAAAAAAGACTTTAAGCTCTAGCCATGATGTGGATGCGGAGGTAGGAAAAGTGACGTGGCTATCGACTCGACTTCATCCGTTTCTAGATCTGTACATTACATGTTCTGGCTAGGACCTATTTAAACAACAATTTTGTTTCAAGTTTCAAACTTTCTCCATTGATTTACTGCATACTAGTGCTCGATACCAAATACTTCACTTAGGTGTTGGACTTGCCTAGCTCACAGTATTTGTGCCTATGCTAGTGCTCAACCCGAACACTTCACTTAGGTGTCGGGCTTGCCTAGCTTGATTTTCAGCACTTTAAAGAACTTAACATTTCAATTGAACAACTCAATTACTTGATTTAACAATTTAGCCATTTGATCCTAGCTAGTTATAACTTTTTACACAAGATTTTGAGTTGGATTTCCGCCTAATCTTAAGCCACAATCACAGGTGATCAAATATGGAGTGAAAACATGGAAGAAGCTAGCATTTATCATCTTAGAATGGTGTTATCGAGCTTTGTTATTAACAAGTCAATTGATTCAATTGATTCAAGTTTCAACTACAAGAGTGATTTATGATCTGTTTTGACCTAGACTCATTTGATATCAGTGCCAACACGTTGGTTACAAGTTCTAAGTGGAACAGTCTAGACGTCATTGTTCAAAACTGAAGTCAATTTAACATCACAAGTCAAGAATTGAGCAATTCTATGCTAGAGAAATTTCAAAATTGAACCATAGAATCACAGAAAATCAAGCAAGATCATGCATAATCCTAGAATCCTACCCCACACTTAAACGATTATGTGTAGAGTATAGAGATACGAAGAACCTGGAATGAGATGGTCGGTGTAGTGGATGAACACGGAGAGTCCGGAGTAGAGCGAAGTATCTACTCAAGTTCCTACAAAACAAAAACAACAAAAAGATCAAAAGGATACGGGACAAGTGTCCCGGATCCACACAGAATAAAAGTCGAACAAAGAAGGTTTAGGGGAATTTTTGAAAATATTTTGACTCTTTTTTTTTTTTTCAAAATCCAACCGAAAACAAATCAAAACGAAAGGAAATTAAACTGACACTTTGGCTCCCCAAAACCGACTTGAACGACGAAAAAGACTGACTCAAAAATTCAAAAACGGACTCCAGCCGTGGGTTGCCTCCCACAAAGCGCTCTCTTTTAACGTCCTTGAGCCGGACGGTACCTGTTAGGGACCCCAACTCAAGAGCTCCTTGAAGTCAATCGTCTTCTTCAAGGTGTGTGGTTGAGTGCCATGTAGCACTCCAGAAGGGTGATGCAGCCGGTAGTGCTCCAGTAGATCGCGGTTCTGTTTGGATGACCAGTTCTTCTCGAATTCTCCTACTGGAGGAGGAAAGAGGTAGTAGTCGCGGCATGGTCAATGAGCTCCATCTTCTCCATCTGATGATCATCCAGAGGTCTCTCGGGATCGAGTATGTAAACTTATAAATCCATGACCTTGTTGCTTTCCACGTGCTCGTCTCTGGGTTGATCTACAGGTTGACTCGGCGGAAGTGTAGGTGAGGGTATCTCCTCAATCTCTATGTGCTCCTCTTCGGCTTCAACTTCAGGATGGATTGGCTCTATGTCTTCATCAACCACCACCGCCAAGGATTCTTCTAGCTCATAATAGTCATGGATAGGATCATCATCTTCTTCTTCGAACAGCTCTTGAGCGTCTTCTGTCATTAACTGCTTTGGTTGCCCGAGCTTGATGTTCGTCGCGAGATGAGCTTGTAGCATTGAAGATATATTATCCAAGGCAGATTGGGTTCTCGACGAGCATTGTTGATGTTCATGAAGCATCTCTTGGTTATCTCTAGCGCCACTTTGATGTTCTTGTTGTTGTATCTCTTGGTAACCTTGTAGCATTGAAGAGATCTTATCAAAGAGGGAGTCAAATCTCGCTGTCTGTTGTTGTTGTTGATGTAGCATCTCTTGGTAATCCTCAACATTCGGTGCTCCATTGACGCGCCACTCTTGGTACTGGTCATCCCACCTGTAATCCTGCATAATCAAAACTCAAAAGCACTACCCAGGTAAATCATGGAAATATGGAGGGAAAATAAATGGTAAGGCGGAAAGGTAGAAGAATAATTTGCCAACTCTTCTTTCAAACAATTAGAAGAATCCCCGGCAACGGCGCCAAAATGATGAATGTTGTAGGACGTATCAAATAACTAATCTACCAAGGCAGACTAGATCGTATTCTACTCGAGGTCTCTTCTTCTTGTCTACTCAAATATGTTGGCAAATTACCCGATTTAAACAAGTTGTGCGTGGTGTGAGTTCCACGACTTCTAATCTAATAAACAAAGGAAAGAAAAGACAGAAAGAGTAAAAAGGTTGACTAACAGGAAGATAGACGAGCTAGATTTCGAATCCCCCTAAGATTACCACAGCATTGGCGATCACAAGACCAGCGGTTTTCAATTCTGATTCAATCAATTTCTAAACACCACCATAACTCCTGACCCTTAGGTTTAAGACCGGCGAATGTTCGCTCTATCCGTTCTAACTACCAAGATTAATTAGCCGCCCGGTTACGGTTGCCTCTCGCAACTACTTAACTAACTGGTGCAATTACTAACGATTTATGAGTTACTCTTGCAGTGGATTAACCCTAACTGGTTCCTACGAAAGGCACACTCCAATGAATAGGTTAATTGGTTGAATTGATGTTTTAAAGAGAGGCGAGCGTTCGCTTCTATCCTCAGCTTAACAAGAATCTAAACTAGGTGATCAAGGAAGACAGGTTTAAGCGCCAAAGCAGGGAACTGTCTAGCGACTACGTCTAGCGACAACATCTGGCGACTAACCCTAACTTGCAAAAATCTAATCTAGGCGATCAACCAGAGAAGAAACATAAACAGTGAAGAACAAAACAACCATACAAAGAGAAACTGATTGAACATCGAATCTAATTACCGCCGATCCGTGACCGCTTTAAAGCCCTGGGTCACTTAGGGTTCATCTAATCTAAGCTCTACAAGTTCAGCTACTCATAACGATAACAGAAGAATCAAAGGCAACAAAGGAAATCATCAAACAAAGGAAGAACAGATAAGAACTGAAAAACCTAATTCTGACGAATCCGGCGAAGCTTCAATCTCCTGGATCTTCAACTTTAAGCTCCAAGCTCTCCGAGGTGGAAGGATGGCGTCACGATCTCTCCACGGATCTTCGAACTCTCTAAACTCTATCTATCGACCCTAGATCGGCTGACTCTCAAAAGTCTGATTTGTGAAAAGTTGTTAGAAAAAATCCTCCTCTCTGGCTGGCTGCCGACTGCTTCTTTAAATAGGTAAGATTAGGGTTTTCTATTTCTGCCACGGAAAAGGAAGGATTTTTTGGCGAAAACTTAAGGAGTTTTCGCCGAAAACTTCAGTTGAAACCCTCTGTCTTCTCCGTTGATTTCTTCATAACTTTTGGCGAAAACTTAAAGAGTTTTCACCGAAAACTTCAGTGTAATTCAGCTCGTCCGCCTGTGAGTTTCTTAAGATATTTTCGCCGAAAACTCTGTAGTGTTTTCGGCGAAAACATTGTGCTGGGCAGTTGGATCTTCGATTCTGACTCCGGTTTGATTCCTGGTTCGATTTGGTTCACTCCTTGAGGTCTTGAACACGTCCGTGGTTACGTATTTGACGATAAAAACCTGCGCTCTTACAAAAACACTAAAAAACCATCAAATAGACCCAAAAAGGGCCAAAGTAACCAAATCGGTAGGAAATAGGGCAGTTGAGTGAATATTTGCTATTTTACCCCTAAAACCATGTTTCAAGCAAGGAAATGTCGCTTAAATGAGGTTGATAATCACGTCAAATCGAGTGTCATCAGCCATCCCTTCTTCCTGCATTTCAACGATTTACAAACTCGAAATCTAGAGAAGAGAGGCTGAAACTCGAATCGCAGGTCGTTGGTTGTTGTTTGGTTCGGTTTGGTCGCGACGGAGTAGCTGACGGCGCTCGCCAGCGTCTTGATAGGGTCGCTAACAGCGGATGTGTCGTGGGGTTTGTGGTGGCCGACGACGTCAAGATTTGTGCGGCTGTGGTTCATCGAAAATGGTAGTTTGCGGGTGGTGTTGGGGTACCGAAGGGGGTCGGTCGAACAGTAGGTCGGGGAGGAAAGGGGTCGTTGGACGGGAGGGGAAGGCCGGTGCGAGCTTGCGGCCGGAGTTGGCAGCGGAGATGTGGAGTTGGCGGCGGGATGCAGAGGTGTGGTGTTGGCGGCGTAGATTAGGGATTAGGGTTAGGATTATTTTTTTCATAAGGGTAGGGATATTTTAGTAATTTAAATGGGCTTAAATTTCAATTCCAATGTACCAATTTTGCAGGAAAACAAGGAATTGAGATACGGATTTGTGTGGATTCCAATTCCTCCGAATTTGCATAATTGCGGCGGAATTTGGCTATTAAGCAGGAAAACGACCTCATAGAAATATGATTACATACTTGATTATTTTATACTTGCGATTCAATAGTGCTTTCAACATGTTGAGAACAACTAGGTTTATTCTTCTTACCTTGCACAATTTATTTTCAATAATATAAATAAGATAAAGGAAAATTTGTTGAGGTTTTGCTTGAACTTTGCATCTCTTGGGTCTCTCTAGTGCACCTTTCATCCTTCCTTTTGGTCAAGGGCGGAGATAGGGGGAGCTGAGCCGAGCCCCGGCTCACCCCACGTTCGGTCCCGAATGTTAAAATCATTTATAAATTTATTATTATTTGAATGTGTAGATGGTTGAATGATCCCAAAATCATCTTATATTGACTTGTGAATAAGTAAGAATACAATATTTGATGATAAATCAGTCAAATAAATAAAAAATTGTTTGTGGCACATTTCAATTTTCATTTAGCCAAGAGCATTACTAATGATGTTAAGAATACGAAAGTAACTAATAGTTTTAATGCAATATATATATGTTTTAGTAACAATATTAAGTTTTAGTTAAAATTAGTTCATATGTTTAGTTTCGTAAAAAAAATTATTTCAAGTACGACTCAGTGCATCTTTGGTTCCTGGTTCCACCCCTGCATTTGGTCGTCCAACATTAGCTTTTGATTTCACTCCAGCTATGAAGAGGCCCTCATGTTCTTGATTTGAGCATGATACTTCCCCTTCCTTTTATTGAGTATTACTACTAGTCGAGATTCATGAACTTGAACCTTTTTTTATATCTCTCAAATCCTTCATCAACTTTGAGAAAACTTAATGCGTATGTTCATACATAGTATCAGTGTCAGCTGCAAACATAGTTATATCTCTAAAGGTATAATTTAAATTAAAGTAGCATTTTCCAATGCACATCTCGCGACTTTCTTGACTATAACTTAACTTCTCTAGTCTCCATCTTTTGCATCTTTTATCCATCTCTTTGATACATATCGCTCAGGAATCTTCTTTATTTTTCTTGTAAAAAACTTTTAAAGCATGTGCACATAAAATCCTAACAAATACAAATTTCATGCAGCTACATTCAACTATTTGAAGAGAAGACTCAAATCGAACCCGATGCTCGGTAACTTTACTAGAATATTTCACTTTATATTCAATTTGATCTTCAGTTTTGCTGGTTTGATCGATCTTGCAATCCAAAATCTTAATGTACTCTTCTTCAAACATTTGAAATACTTGAGGAGTGTAAATCATTCATGCATATCTTAACATCTCAACATCTACTTTTAACAGCTAGTGTCCATCGTTTTAAATTCTGACAATAGTTCTTTGTACCTCCTATCTTCTACCAACTAAGTATAATGCTCAAAGAAGTACAACATGTTGTGTTTCATCTTTAGATACTTGTTCAACATGTTGTTCATTGACTCACTACGTTGTGTACTCATCATATCTGTTGTAAACATATGATGACCATAGACCATAGTCCATTTTTCTTTTTTCTAAGAAGATTCCATGCAGTCATTCATTATTTCCCAAGTTGTACTTTTTAAGCATAACATTCCAACAAGCAAACCATTCATCCTCATCTTCATAATCATACACACATGAACCAAAGTATTTTGCGAGTTGATTGGATGCATGAAATACATGACTTAAATGTTTAGCAACATTTTGGTAAATATGCCAAACACATAAACGATGATGAGTCAATACCTCTTCTATTTCTTTGGCCATGAGAGCTGATTGATCGGTTAATATAGTACTAGGTTGCTTCCCATCCATTGCACTTAAAAAAAGTTTCAAATAACCACTTGAAAGATGTGATTGTTTCATCTTAAAGTAACACAACTCCACAAATAATTGTCTACTTCATATGATTGACTCCAACAAATGGAGCGAAAGGTCGACAATATTCGTTAGTCTTACAAGTTGTATCAAAGCATACAACATCTCCAAAGTACTTATAATCAACAATTGACCTTTCATCCGCCCAAAACATATTCATTATGAGATTATCATCATCAAGCTGCACTGAGTGAAAATATCATGAATCCTCTAAAATTTTTTTCCAAAAATAATTCAGTGCATGACCATCTCCTTTAATAATTGAAGCCCTTCTCTGTGAAGATGTATAATTTATATAATCAAATCTAGAAATTCATTATGTTCACGACCTCCGTTTTGTATTGCCAATAGATCAATTGTTGACTTAATTGGTAGCGTAACTCTCTCAGCTTCATCTGTAATAGCTTTATGAGTAGAACTCCTTTTCCTTTTCGTCTTTATCATATATGCTTCATCGGAGCAGATGCAAGTTCATGATTATGTTCTGTGGTAAAAGAAACAATCTCAAACATGTCATCATTATTTAGTTGACATGTCATGTCTACAACAAATAATTGAATTATTATATTTAATTTAATGGTCCAGATTCATTAGGGGTATTTAGGACTTTACACAAATAATTGAATTATTATATTTAATTTAACTATTTTATTATTATATTATATAAATATTTAAATATATTCTACAGTTAGCTTTCTTCTTCGGCGACCGGCCACTGTCGCCGGCGACCGGCGCCGACAACTTTTCCGGCGCCGGCGACTTTTCAGCGACCGTCGAGATTTTGAAAATTTTCTTGGCGACCAACCAAACTCCGGTGACTTTTCCGACGACGTCTAGTTAACTAGTTAACCTGATTTTTTACAAATAATTTGTTAACTTGTTAAACATCATGATTTATCGAGTTAACTAGTTAACCGATCAAGTTAACTAATTATCTTGGCGAGTTAACTAGTTACCTCGATAAGTTTACTAGTTATCTACTCGACTTTTCGGCGATCAGCAAGTTTTCTGACGAGATTTCAAAAATCAACCAAACTTCGGTGACTTTTCCGACGACGTCTAGTTAATTAGTTAACTTGATTTTTTACTAATAATTAGTTAACTTGTTAAACATCATGATTTATCGAGTTAACTAGTTACCAAGTTGTTAACTAGTTAATCAATCAAGTTAACTAGTTAACCGATTTTTACTAATAACTTGTTAACATGTTTTTTTTTAATTGATAATTAGTTAACTTGGGTTTTTTTAGTTAACTAGTCAGTTAACATGTTTTCCGGTGACTTTTCTGGCGACTTTTCCGGTCAGGCTTCGGAGACCGACCAAACTCGGTGACTTTTCCGACGAGAACAAGTTAACTAGTTAACTTGAGTTTTTACAGTTAACTTTTTTTTCGACAAAGTTTTTACAGTTAACTAGTTATCAGCAGATAACTAGTTAACATGTTATCTAATCGATTTAACTAGCTAACCAATCGAGTTAACTAGTTAACCTGATTTTTACTATTAACTTGTTAGCATGGTTTTTTATTAATAACTAGTTAACTTGGGTTTTTATAGTTAACTAGTTAGTTAACATGTTTGCCGGTGACATTTCCAGCGAGGTTCCGGAGACCGACCAAACACCGGTGACTTTTCCGGCGAGGACAAGTTAATTAGTTAACCTGAATTTTTACTAATAGCTTGTTAACAAGTTTTTTTATTGATAACTAGTTAACTAGTTAACTCGAGTTTTTACAGTTAACTAGTTAGTTAACATGTTATCATAAGATTTTTTTATTGTTAACTAGTTATGTTGTTTGTAATTAGTTAACTAGTTAACTCGATTAGATAACTAGTTAACTACTTGGTAACTAGTTAACTCGATTAGATCATGATTTATCGAGTTAACTATTTATCAAGTTGTTAACTAATTATCTAATCGAGTTATAAAGTTGTTAACTAGTTAACTTATCGAGTCAACGTGTATCAAATTTACTAATAACTTGTTATCGTGACTTTTTATAGATAACTAGTTAATAGGTTTTTACAGTTGACTAGTTATTTGCTAATAACTAGTTAACATGTTATTTTGTTGATAACATCATGAGTTAACTAATTAACATCGTAATCGGCCAACTAGTTAACATGTTATCTAGCGAATAATATGTTAACTTGGTATTAGAAAAATAAATTATACACTTGCATAATTTTTGTTAATTGGCTGTTAAAAGAAAAACATTCTACTACTATTTTGCATTTTGCATTTAGACCCAAAATCCAATCAACAATCTGCACATTGCCAATCTTTAGACATTCAACAAATTGGTCCAGAAACTTTATCAGTTAGCAAACTTGGTCAAAGATAACACCATATCCTCAACTGCCACATTTAACAAAATTAATGACAAAAATGAAACTCTATAGAATTACAAGGCTATCATTATAGAACTCCAAAATTACCAAATGGTCACTTAACTATCTGGAATAACCAAATGGTCATTCTTCTTCCCCGATCAACCATGTCTTCGCCGGCGATAAGCCGCCACCGCGACTCCCATAATCTTGGAAACGAAACCGACCACCGCTGTCTCTCTATCCTCTGTTTTCCTCCATCCACGAGCAGGGCCGTCCCTGAGATTTCGGAGGCCCTGTTCTAAATTTATTATTTGGCCCCGTTAAAATGAATAATTTAAATTCAGTTTATTTGAGTTAACTTAATTAGACTTGTTTGGGATAGATATGCTCATTGGTTTGAGCAATAATAATACTCATTTGCGATGGTACGTATACACATCCGACCTTATGCCACATACAAAAATACTCTCATAGCGCCCGGACTTCCATGGAGAGAGTTTTGGATATTGATGTGCTCACTTTGACCTTGACCCATTGTCATTCCTAAACTACACGAAATTTATTAAAAATTAAAAAATATGAAAAGTAAAATAATATATGAAATATAACTTAATATCATATCATATTTGTATATTTAATAATAGATTTAGATAAAAACAAGATGATAATAAGAACAGAAAGACGGGGATTGAACCCTTGACCACCTAGACGGGGATTGAACCCTTTACCACCCTTGACCACCCTTAAAAAGAAAAATAATATTGATTAGAACAAAAAATTAGTTTGATTTTGTCAAAGATGAGGATTGAACCCTTGACCACCTAGAACAAAACAAAGAGTTAAACCACTAGACCATCACTACATTTATGCTTATCTTTTGCAGATTTTATTTATGATATTCATTTTAGGTATTTCTAATTAACCCGAAACTTTTGAGGCCCCCGAAATTTTGAGGCCTGTGCCGTAGGCTGACCAGCACACCCTTAGGGCTGGCCCTGTCCACGAGGCTCTGATGACCATCGACTTTGAGTGCTAGGGTTCGAACTTCCGCTCGACTCCACCAACCTGCCGCTATTGCTGCCGTGAGAGCTCCGCTCTAACAGCCACCCTTCTTCCTGATTGCCACTTCCGGACGCCACCACTGGGCACAGAAACAACGCATCCCGATTTCAATCTACTCCAGATCCAGCCCCAACTTTCCTAATACCCTGCACCAATCCATCACCTCTCAACTCCTATCTCCCGATTCCACAACTCAACATCCATCCGCAACCTAGCACTCAGGAATATGGAAGTAGGGAAGAAGAATCGGCCGGCGGGAGAGCAAGTAATCAATTCGGTGTGGCGGCCATTGAAACAAGAGAAGGAACGGTGGAATAAATTAGGTTATATATTTACTTTTTCAAAAAGACGAAACTACCCCTCCGAATTTGGGTTTGGAATTGTTCCAAACTGAAAATCCTGGACGCAGATCCTTTGCCTAAGTTTGAAACTAAACCAATACTTTTTTATTCGAAAATATTGATTGGATTACATGATGCAGTAGATTTTGATGTACAGACAGTATAAAGTATAAAAATAAAAGAAATAGAAAATATAAAAGAAACTAAGGAAATAGTTAAAGAACTAACATGTAATTTCGTTTCTCAATATACTTTGCAAGCTGAAAAAGAATGGCTTATGGCTTTATGAGAGAAAGCATATTTATAGTTAAGTTTTCTTAAATATTTTAAAATATAAAAAGTGTTCTCAACTGAAATGAAATATCATTCCTATTTAGTTTTGTACTTGGCTGGCGAGAGGAAAGGATCTCAACCGCCGCCTTCGAATCCGACTGGATTCTCAGTTTCCTGATTCCACTATCCCAAGCAAGCTTCATTCCCTCAATGATGCCTCTAAGTTCAGCTCTCATGATAGAACAGATACCCAGATTAGCAGCAAAAGCGGTCACAAATTTACCATTATGGTCACGAACAATACCTCCAGCCGCTGAGCCGCCCAGATTTCTATAGAGAGAGCCATCAGAGTTCAAGGAAAACCATCCCTCCTCAGCCGGCCACCACTCAATCAGTTGAGCCTGCTGAGCTAAACCAGGCGTTTCTCGACTCACCTGAAATCCTTCCAGCTCGACGAGTAGAGCTGGATCCAGAACCTAGCCTGACAGCAAATCTCTGAATCCGTCAACCTTTCATCTTGGAAAACAAGCTGATTCCTTCTATGTCAAAGAATCCAAGCTGTAACACCAAACACAAGACGATGCTTACAATAACAAATCCCTTGACTCCACCAATCAGAAAAAGGGGTAATCGCCGCAGCTCCATCAATGACTTCAGGAAGCATTTCCCTCCACGCCCTCTGTGCCACTTGACAGCACCGTAACACGTGCTCAATGGACTCGCAAGGATCGCAGCACTCCTGACAGATGGCGTCGGCAACAATATGGCGTCGGCGCCTCTCCTCATTGGTCATCAACCTACCGTGTGTAACGAGCCACATAAATTGCTTGACCTTGGCTGGTCCCTCCCACTCCCAAACTTTCCTCTAGATCGTAGCCTCCCTTCCCGGATTGATCTCCTTGAGAAGAGTATATGCAGACTTAACCGAAACTCGGCCGGTCGCCTCAAGTCCCCAAGCCACTTTATCCTCACCGAGCCTATTTGAGGGAGGAGTCATACCTATAACCTGCATCACCTAATCATGCGGTAAACAAGTTGAAATTTTAAGAATATCCCAGCTACCATTTGAAAGCATGAAATTAGAAACTGAGAGAGACAGATCAACTCCCTGAACATTCAAAACGTGGTCATACAGAACGATACCGCTGTCCAGCCAGCGGTCGGACCAAAACTTAGAATTGCGCCCATTTTTAATACTCCAATGAAGACCCTTGAGAGTATGATTCCAAACTTTCATAACCCCTCTCTAGAGAGAAGAGAAACCGGATTTCCTCTTCAAAGTAAATCCCGCATCATTACGGACTAAATACTTCGACACAAGCGTAGAAACCCACATCTCATTCGGCTGGGAAATAATACTGCACGCAACCTTCATAAGGAAAGTCTGGTTCAACTCTCTCCCACTCCGAAGCCCCAAGCCACCCGAACTCTTAGGTTTACAGACAGTATCCCAATTAACATTATGTAACTTCCTCACTCCATTCGTCGAACCCCAAATGAAGTTTCTGATCTTGTTATCAATTTTTTCGCAGAGGGGAACTGGCAGAACCGCAGTCTGCATAACATAACACGCAGGGAATTAAGAACCGAGGAAGCAAGAATGACCCTTCCCGCCAGAGACAGATTCTCAGCTTTCCACCCTGCCAAACGAGAGTCCAGAATGTCAAGAAGAAACTCATAGGTATGCTTAGTCACTCTACCATGGAGAATCGGAACACCCAAATATCTACCCAAATTAGGAGTAGCGGCAATACCCAGAACATGAACAATCTCCGCCGAAACCCTTTGGGGAGTATTCCTCGAGAAGTAAACTCTGGATTTAGGCTTACTAACAGTTTGACCGGAAGCCTCGCAGAAGCGTCAAGGATATTGGAAATCACTCTAGCCTGGCCGGCAGAAGCTTTGCCAAAAAGAATCAGATCATCCGCAAAAAAACAGTGGGACAGGGGCGGTCCACCCTTAGCCAAAACAATTGGTTTCCAATAACCAAAACCCACCGCAGAGAGAATCATCCGGCTCAGTCTCTCAATACACAAAGTAAACAGATAAGGCGATAAGGGGCAACCTTGTCTGAGACCACGGGAAGAAGTAAACGAATCCGAGCAGCTCCCGTTCCACCGAATTTGAAAGTTGGAAGAGGAGATGCAGGTCATAATAACTTCAACAAGACGAGACGGTAAGCCAATAAGAGTAATCGTATCTCTAACAAAACCCCAATCGATTTTGTCATAAGCCTTCGCCAGATCAATCTTAATCACCATACCATACTTCTTACCCTTCTTTAAATGGAGAGAATGTACGACTTCTTGAACCAGCAGGATGTTATCAGTGATGTGTCTTCCCGGAACGAAGCTCGTATGAGACGGGTGAGTCAAACTAGGCATCAAGTTTTTGATTATGTTGGCAATACACTTAGAAAGAGTTTTATAGGCCACATTACAGAGACTGATGGGTCGGAAGTCACTGAACAGCTCCGGGTTCTGCTTCTTAGGAATAAGAGTGATCAGAGTGTCATTGATGGCGGGAATGAGCATTGGAGACCGAAAGTAGCGGCTAATAAACTCCACGAAACTAGTACCCACCGTCTTCCAACAATGTTGAAAGAAAATAGGTCCAAAGTCATCCTTGCCCGGAGCCTTCAACGTTCCCATACTCCGGACAGCAGTAGTAATCTCAGCAAGGGTCAAAGAAATGTCGAGATCCCCGCACTCGAATTGAGATATAGAATTAGTAAAGCCTGCCAGCTTGCTACTTGGCCCCGTATTAGCTGAGTAAATATCGCCAAAGAATTCCAACGCCATAACCAGGAGGCGCTTCTGATCATCCACCCAGTCATCGTTGCTATCTTTAAAACGCCTGATACGGTTAATAGCTCTTCTCTTCAGAGCAGCCAGGTGAAAAATTTAGTATTTCTATCGCCCTCCACTGCCCAATTAGACCTTGACTTCTGAATCCAAAGAGCTTCATCTTGCCAAAGAACCATCTCCAGCTTAGCACGCACAACACCTTCCTCCCGAATATTAGAACCTGACGGATTAGCAGCCACTTTTTCCTCTGCCTTAACTAGAAGCTCTGTGAGGCGCTTCTTCGTCTGAAAAATATTCTCGAAGGTCTTCTTATTCCACTTCTTAAGCTCCGACGACAGCCTTGCAAGTAGGGCTGGCAGTCGGTTGCCGGTTTTTTCGGTTAAAACCGAGAACCGGACCGAAATTAGGGTGACCGAACCGAAATTCAACCGACTCGGTCCGGTCGTCGGTTGAATGATTTATGAATTTTCGGTTTTGGCCGGTTTTCGGTCAAAACCGACAATAACCCGAAAACCGAGAAAGAAACCGAATTTGTGTACTCTCTCTCACTCAATCAGCTCTCTCACCCCATTCAGAAACTAAGCACGACCTAATTCGGACCTCACTCAGCAGCACGCTCCCCTGTCTGACCTCTCGCTCGTCTGAAATGGAAGCTTCGAAGCTTCGAGCCGCACCTGCTCCCCTCTCTTGCTCTCTCATCTCCTTCTCTCTGTGAAATCGGCGGCAGGAATCAAAGGAGCGACGCCGGCGACTCTAGCAGCAGCAGGCGTACCGTCGGTATTGGGGAAGGCCAGAGACCAGAGTCAGGTAACCCCTCAATCGATACTCTCTTCTCCATTCAATCTATCTATCGCCTCTAAGTCCCTAACCCTTAATCTTTCTATCTACTATTTTCCCGTCTTCCTCGCTTCAGGCATTCTTCACCTCCTTCGTCTAGGCCTGAGGAGCAGTTAGCAATCAGCAGCAGCACTCAACAGCAGCAGCACTCAGCAGCAGCAACACTGAGCAGCAGCAGCAGAACACAGCAGCATCGGCAGCAGCAGCAACACTGAGCAGCATCGGCAGCAACACAAATGTAAGTCTTCTTTCATAATACAGTTCAATTGGCCAAAGCAGCAGAACACAGTCTTCTTTCAGAACACAAATGATGATAGTACAGTTCAATGTTAGCTGAACACTTTCTTAGTAGAACTCTTTATTGCTGAGCCGAATCCATGTACAATTGGCCAAAGCCAAAAAAACAGATGCAGAACAAACTTCAAAATGCAGCAAAAACTAAAGGCCAAAGTGCTCTCCTATCCTATCTTGCTTTGAATCAATGTTGAGATACTGCTCTCCTATCCTATCTGTGATTGACTGCAATCTATGAAATTGAATTTGTGCATTCGCTCTGCTTGTTTTGCATTTAATGCTAGCTTGAGTGCTGCTTTGCTATCTAGTAACCATTTGCCTCTGCAGTGTTTATATCCATTAGGGTTTGATGCGAAAGATGAGTCCTTTCGTTGAGTTTTGATGATGAAATATGTCATTTTGATGTTGTGCTTAGCCTTCAAAAGTTCAATTAGATTCTTATATCTTTGGCCCGTTTCAATGATTCTCATTGCAAAGTCTTCGTGTCACAGTTTGTGGCTAGATAGTAGCCTCTGTTAGTCCTGTCTTCTAGACAAATCAAATGTTATTTTCTAAACAGTAGCCTTGCCTATGAAACCTGAAAGAATGCTCCTTTCTGAACTATGATTTTGTACAAAATCATTCATTCGAGTTCAGTTTGAAATAGTTAGTGAGGGGTTATTTGTATGACGTGATTTGATAGTATACTAGGCTTGTGGATCCCAAGAGAACAGCCTTCTGGTGTAAAGCAAGCTCTAGATAGCTTGATTAGGATAGATGGTACTTGGTAGTATTCATCTGTCAAATTCTGGTGTAAGCTTCAGAATAATTATCCAGGTTGCACCATAAAGTGATAAAAGTTAGTCAACTAGAAGAAAAGTATCTTTCATTTGCAGTTCAGCATGAACTATGATTCGGTTTGAAAGCTAAAGTTATCTAGATGTAATCTAAGTAGTACAGAAATAATATATCAAATCACGCCTTCCTTACTAAATTGGAAGTGTAACTTGGGTAATAAGATAACTCATGCAACAACTACTTGCTACCAGATAATGACTAGGAATGTTTGTATAATTGGAAGTGTAATTGCATGTTTTGCATAATTTTAAGATGGGTTGTTATGGATGGATTGCAGGGATTCAGATCAAAGAAGAATGGAAGCGGGTGTGAATACGCGAAGTGGTAAGCGTAAAGGAATTCAGACTCAATCACCTGCACAGAAACGCACCAAGGGTAATTCACGACCTCCTATTCCAAAACAACCGAGTCGCAATCCGGCTCGCACTACTCCGGCTCCTGACCCTGAACCTGAGGTACCTGCTGCTGCTGCTACTACTGGTACTCCTCCTACTCCTATCAGTGACAGTGCTAATAGTGCTAGTGCTAGTAATGCTCCCCAATCAACACATAAGTCATGGTCATCAGCGTGGACAGTTATGGTTAAGTTTGTCGATGAGGATGGGAATAAAAAAGCTAAGTGCAATATATGCCAGAAGGTTCTTGCTGCTGATCCTACCTTGAATGGTACTTCTACTTGTAAGAAGCATGCTTTAAAGTGTATTGCAAAGAGGGATGCAAGAAATGGACAAACTACTTTGATAATGAAGAAGAGTTCAACTGTTAGAGGGGAAGCAACTCCAGATGCCTGGCAATTCAGTCAAGTTGCTATAAGGTTGGCTCTAGCTGAAATGATAATAGTTGATGAGCTTCCATTCAGCTTTGTGGAACATAGGGGGTTTAAACGTTTTATGGAAGTATGTTGCCCAGAGTTTGACATTCCTTCGAGGAGAGCAATACGAGAGGATTGTTTTAAACTCTTTATTGCTGAGCGTCAAAAGTTAAAGGATTACTTGAGGACAGCTTGTGCTGGTCGAGTGTCGATAACAACTGACACTTGGACATCTGTTCAGAATCTAAATTACATGTGCATAACAGCACATTTCATTGGACATGACTGGAAGTTGCACAAGAAGGTTATCAGTTTCTCTCGGATTACAAGTCACAAGGGTAGTGATATTGGGGCAGGGATTGCCAGATGCCTGGATGAATGGGGGTTGAAGAGGCTTTTCACTGTGACGGTTGATAATGCGAGTGCAAATGATTCCGCTATCAAGTACTTGCACGGGAAATTACATGGTTGGGGTACTCAGTTCTTGAGCGGAAACTACTTGCAAGTTCGTTGTGTTTGCCACATTATCAATCTAATAGTTCAAGATGGACTAAATAAGATTGGAATGTCAGTTAGGCGAGTGAGGGAGGCGGTGAGATGGGTTCGTGCATCGCCAGCACGTGAAGAGTGTTTCTGGAATGCTGTGGCCATCAGGAAGATGAAGTGTAAGAAAATGCCCGTACTAGATGTACCAACTAGGTGGAATTCCACATTCTCAATGTTGGATACGGCTTCAGCTTATGAAAAAGCATTCAAAGTTCTCGAAAATATGGAAAGTAACTTTGTGGAAGATCTGGGGGCGAAGACTTATCAAGGTGAGGTCATTGGTGTTCCAAGTTCTAGTGACTGGGATAGTGTGAGAGTCCTCTCTAGTCACCTGAAGTTCTTCAGTGACATGACTCGTGTGGCATCTGGTACCTCATATGTTACCATTAATCTCTTCCTCAAAGAAGTGACAAAGTT
The DNA here is from genome assembly GCA_034768395.1 of Linum lewisii. NCBI lineage: Eukaryota > Viridiplantae > Streptophyta > Magnoliopsida > Malpighiales > Linaceae > Linum > Linum lewisii. The sequence goes on along the minus strand of CM068301.1, from coordinate 20,453,568 downwards.
GTTTTATCACATTAATAAGATGAAAAGAGACGAGGAAACAGTCATATCAACAATGGCAAGCTCAATGGAGGAGAAAGTTAAGAAGTATTGGTCTGAGGACGTTGCCAACGTCAAAGTTAACAGACTCGTCTACATCGGAGCTATACTCGATCCACGAAAGAAGATGGAAATCATTCCATATTCTTTCAAGCTGATTTATGATCCGACACAATGTGCTGAATTGGTAGAGATGGTGAGAAGTGAATTGCATGCTTTGTTTGACCTATACAAGGCAGAGTATGAGAAACGTGTCAACATTAGTCAAAGTGGATCTGTAGCTTCATCTTCACAGACTACCGGTGTTAATGGAGGAGATGGTGGAGACGAAGATGACTTTGAGGAGGACCAAGAGATTGAAGATGATTGCTTCGCTGCGTTTGACGATGATAATCACACGGGTGATGACCCTAGAGCAGAGTTGGCAAAGTATCTAGCTGAAGCACGAGAATTGAGTAGTTCAGATAAGAAGCAACGGTTTGATGTTTTAGCATATTGGAAAGCATCTGCACTCAGGTTTCCTATTCTCAGTGAGATGGCTAGGGATGTACTTGCCGTCCCAATTTCATCTGTAGCTTCTGAGAGTGCTTTTAGTACTGGGGGACGAGTGCTGAGCAACTTCAGGAGCTCATTGACTCCTGTTATTGTGGAAGCTCTGATTTGTGCTGAGGATTGGTTGCGGTCAACATCTCCGGATATATTTGATCCCGAAGAAGAGGAAAATGAGAAAGAACAACTGGAGTTCGAGAAAGGTAATCTTTCGCATTTATACTGCTTATCTTCCATAGATAGTAGTTTATATTCCATATATCATTTATACTCATACCGAGTCTTGTTTTGTTTAGGTTTCGAAGAGACGGTTTTGAAGTTTGATGCTACTCCACCAGCAATTGGTTCTGATCCTCTTGTGCAACCCGTTCTACAATCATTCATCAACAAGAATGGCAATGACAATGCTATTGTTGATAGTGATGATGATGATGATAATGAATACAATGAAGACGATGCACTGGAAAATGAAATGTTTGGTATGGCGGGCGCGTCAGATGATGATTAGCTTTTAGATGTTGCGAATTGGGATGGTTGAACTTGTTTATGTTGTTAATGTTGACTTTGTGTGGTGTTTGAATTATGATGTTGTTGATGAATTTTGAATTATGGTTTATGAGTTCCTACTCATATACTTATGATGGATGGTTGATTATGGATTTGTGGTATGATGTCTTCTGTTTTCATTTCAGGGAATATTGCGAAGAACTGATTTGCCGAAATTGTAGCGTTATGCTGCCAAATTTTTTACAAAATTTTTAGCAAAAAAATATCAGCAACTGTCGGTTTTATTTTTGCCAAATTTCGGTTTCGGTCCAAAATTCGGTTTCGGTGCGGGTTTCGGTTCGGTTCGGTCCGGTTCTCACCACTGAATCTCGGTCAAACTCGTCTTACTCGGTTTTTTCGGTCACGGCTCGGTCATAAACCGAAACCGGCCGGTTCGGCTCGGCTAAAAAACCGAGCAATTTCGGTTCGGTCCTCGGTCATACCTTCGGGCACAAATCGGCTTCGGTCAACCGACCTTTCGGTTCGGTTTTTGACCGAACCGGGCCGACTGCCAGCCCTACTTGCAAGGGCGCTAGGGAGGTCCTCACCTGTAGACCAATTATTTTTCACAACAGAATCAAAAGACGAATGAGAAAGCCAAGCTGACACAAAACAAAAAGTTTTAACTTTAGAGGAATACACCTGGAGCGACGAGCACAAAACAATGGGGTGATGGTCAGACTTGAGCTTATGAAGATGAATCACAGAAGACTCAGGTAAAAGACTGACCCAGGCACTATTAACCAGAGCCCTATCAATTCTTGACAGAAGGTTATTGCGACTCCAGGTAAAGCGAGGCCCTGAGAAAGGTATATCAGAGAGACGACAAAGGTCCACCGTATCGATGAAGGACTTGCTTCGCCATCTTTCGAAAGAAGAACCACCAATTTTATCCTCGGAAGACAGAACAGAGTTGAAATCACCAATAACTGCCCAGGGAGCACACTGGTTGATAGAAAGCCTTTTAAGCACGTCCCACAGCAGCACACGAGATGTAGCCCGGGGGCTTGCATATACTGTGGTCAGGAAGAAAAAGGAACCATCCGGCAAAGTCCCTTTAACGTGAATGAACTGAGTACCAAATTCCAAGATATCAAGGGACACAGTAGAAGGATCCCAAAGAAGCCAAATACCCCCCACGAAGCCAACTACATCAGAGCGGAAAGAAGCGGAGAAGCCCATTCTTTTAATAACCTCCTCAGCTCTATGAGAGCTAATTTTGGGTTCAACAATGACTGCAAAGGAAAACTTAATAAACTTAGCATAAGACTTAAATGAAGTAATAAAGGACTTACTAGCTGCCCACGGCAATTCCAGGAGAAAATATTAGAACTAGACATAAAGAGAAAAAAGAATGAAGACTCCCTTGGAAACAAAAGGCACTGTAGCGAGCTTCAAGAAGCTCCATTAGTCACTGCAACCATCTGGTTCGGAGGCGTGGAGGAGAAGTTTCAACATTTCATTGGCTCAACGAAACCGAATCATCATGCTGCATAGAGTCCTTAGGGCTAAAGCCCTTAGCCCCCCTTTCACCGCCACTAGAACCACTAACCCCTGCTGGAGTCTGTCGGCCCGACGGGAAAGAGCTCCTAACCTTCTTAACTCCGCTCTTAGTCGACCCTTTCATCACGACGGACTTGGGTTTAACATGTTTGATATTAACCTTTCGGGCCCGATCCGGTGCAGCCTCAGGAGACAAAATGGAAATGGGCTCACAGTCCAGCTCAGAGGCTGGAGGGCCCCAGCCAAGGTGCTACCCACCAACCCATTGACGTCAACATCCATGAGCACAGGGATATTTTCCTTGTTGGCATCCCCGCAATCAGATCCTCTTGATTAGCCTTAACGGTATCCTGTTCCCTGGAATCAAGCTCCTCAAAATCATCCTGATTATCCTTGTTACCAAAAATGGAAAATCTATTCCCCTTGCCATTGTCTTTGGCCGCAGCGGATCTTTGGCCGGAGGTGAGTTAGTAGCCGGAGCCGAAACTTTAGCCGGACCTACCGACGCCATAGCCGCCGTGAGGGCTTTCTCCGATTTTTCTTGACTTGCATCCATGGACCAAAATCCTCTTCAACCTCCGGGCGAATATCATGATCCATAGCACCTTGAAAGATAGGATTGGCAAAGACGGTAGGTTGAATTTCCGAGACCATAGTCTCAGGTTCTTGTTTGCACGCCTCCTCCTTATGGCCGTAGCAGCCACAATTGAAGCAAATTGTGTGCAAGCCCTCATACTCGATTCGTCTAACCCTCCTACGCAGCCTGTACTTCGACAAGAGATGCTTAGCAAGATCAACCTCCACACAAATCCTTACAAAGTTACCTTTGCTCCCTTAAAGCGTAGTATTATCGATCTGAACGGTTTTACCAATACGATCACTGATATGTTTAAGGATAGCATGATCAAAATACTCGAAGGGGAGGCCTGGCAGGCGGACCCACACCCTCAAAGTAGAGAGGAAGGTCTCCTCCAAGGGAAATAAGGCCTCCACTCCTGAATAACCACGTAGTGGTCATTGACCATCCACGGTCCACCAAACATCGCTCGCTCATAGTCCGCAACAGTCTCGAAGTTGACGACATAGAATCCAAACCCCACATCTGAAACTTGAACCCCACCTTTCTTCGACCAAAGCTGGGGCAATTTCGACTCATAAACACAAACTAAAAGCAGCGACCCAGGGTGCTCACGATAATCGCATAATGAAACCTCCTCCTGACCCGGATCTTTTCCTCCAACGGGATACGGATGGTGGGGCATCTAGGATCATCATCCTCCATTTCGACATCAGATTCGTCTGAGAAAATCCCGTCACATCAGTCGATGGAGCACTCCAAAAACTAGTAACCTTATTGCGGTATGAGGTTCTCGGAGACAACGGGCTCTTCGGCACGTCCTCAACCATGACCTCCGACGACCCATCTGTTCCTGTGCGTGCTCGTTTCACAACCTTAGTCGGGGAGCTAACACCAGCAACCCATGGGTCTTCCGGCGGCGGCTCCATCCAGCAAACCAAGAAGAGAACAGACGAACAGAAAAATGAGAGAGAGAGAAGCCTTTTTTTATCTATTAACGAGGGGTGGAGAGTTTTGTCATTTTGTTGATAATGTTGATAACTAGTTAATCATCTTTACAAAATTTTCATCCCAACGTATAAACAAAACAACACCAATAATAATAATCATCATCGCCATAATCACCCTCTTCAGTCTTTACTCTACCATAACTAAATTTCTGCATCAGCGTTCCTTCATATTCCTGCAAAAATCAAACAATATCAAGATCAACATGTTTGTCTGAAACGCCATCCCAAATGATGTCCAGAGATCACCAACAAACAATTCCTCCAACTTGCCAAAGCAATTTAAGGTTGTTGAGACCTTCTGATTCAAGCTTAATGAAAAAAATATGTAGGACAACCCTTGTCTGAATAGTTTCTGTGATGAATTCAACAACCAGGTCGAATGAATTTTCACATACTAGTGAACGATTACAATCAAGATATAAAATTGGTTTACAGTCAACTGAAAGAGTTTGTTGTTAATAGGATAATAGTAGAACAATCAAAGTAATTGGATCTAGCGAGAGGATGAAGAAGGACGATCGAACCCTAATCTATAAGAAGTAGGACCCAACTTAAATACCTAATCTGGAAATACCAGCCCTGCCTCTGAATTTTTGTCCGCCGTTCGATCTGATCTGCCTCCGATCTGAGACCAATCTGCCTCCGATCTAAGGCCAATCTGCTCTACCTCAGCCTAGATCTGCTCCATCGCCACAAGAGAAGCCTCATATCTGAGTCCGATCTTGCTTTGTTGATGTCCATGAGCTACAGCTTCGTCGACTTCTTATTTTTTCCAGCGATGGGATGATTATGAAGGAGGAGGAGGTCGATGGCGTCCAGGAGGCCGCCGACAGATGGGAGGTTGAAGAGTGGTTTGGGCGGCAGTGTGAGTTTGAGAAGGGAAGCAGATAGAAGGAAGGAAGGAGATAAGGTTCACTAGGATTAGTTTAATTTTTTCAAAAAAACGAAAGTGCCCCTCCAGTTTTTGGTTGGAGCCGGATCCTTTGCCAACGTGGTACCGGGTCCGCGTCCAACCATTTCGGGTTGGAACTAAGGAGTATTTTTGGTATTTTGAAAAAGTTAATAAAATCCTAATCTATTCTCCCCAATCTGCCGCATCTTCTTCTGCTCCATAGCAGGTTTCTGCATCAGGTTCTTCCTCTTCTTCTTCTTCCTTCTTCCTTCTTACTTCTTCGTCCTTCTTACTTCTTCTTCTTCTTCTTCCAGGTTTCTGTATTTTTTTAATCGGATCAAAATTCTAACAGCGGATATTATCCGTTGTTAGACCTAATAGCGGACAACTATCTGATGTTAGGTTTAACGGCGGCCGCTTATCCGTTGTTAGCTAAGCTTACGTTAGTAAAACTAACACCGGACACGCGTCTGCCGTTAGGATTTATAACACCGGCTAGTCTGCTATTAGATTGAATAAAAATCCGCTATTAAACTCTTATTTTGTTGTAGTGTAATCTCTTCTCAACGATCCTCATTCAGATGATTGTGAATCTCTTCATCTCTATTATGACTAGGTTGTTCCGTATGCCAATTTATCTCGCCCTCTTCTCTTCGTTGACTAGTTGTTGGCACTCGGCGACGAGTTTCAGTTTCTCGTGTTGTTGGATGGATCTGATGCGGTTTTTTTGGTGTCGAGTGCATATTGTTGTCCCCAAATGTTTTGGGTTTCCATGGTTCTGCTTGATTGAACCTCTTGCTCATATGGTTAGACGAGGGGATCACCATGACAATGACGACTACAACTACCAAACCCTCACCATCATAATGACAACTACTACCACCAATTCCTTTTTCCTATAGTGTGGTGGAAGACGACGAACTACTCGCAACGACCGATTCATCTAAGAAGAGTAGAGATTCGACTCATGGGAGGTTTCAAAGACAGAGGAGATATGAGAAATGGCGAAAGTAAACGAGAACAAAAATTGAGGGTAGACACTTGCAAGGAAACCATAGGAGTGTGGACTCAACTTAGTTGATGGATGTGTTGTGGGTTGAGAATGTTGTCTTTTGTTTTTGCATGAAGTCAATTGGATGACCGCAAGGATGGTGCTGCACCAATAGGTGGTGACAAACCTTTTGTTGCACTTACTTCGCGATCATTTTGGGAGTGTCCTTCATGCCGTGGGAACCCAATATCCAGGTATTTTTTATTTTTTCCTCCTTGAACTCTTAGCTTGTAGAGATGTTGTTTCCTGGTGTTTGTCCTCTGGTGTCTTCCAGTGTATTTTCAAGGGGACGCGAAATTAGTAGTCAAAGCGATATGTTCCCATGAAAGCTCTAGAACCACTGATGGGGTTATCGTCCAAGAAGTGATTTATTTGTTGACTACTTGTCATTCTTTCAAGCTGCTCTCGATCCGACGTTCATGTAACAGAGTCACCCATTCTATAACATGCCTAGCTCTTAGATATCTTCTAAATGTGTTCCTGGTAATTTCACTCCCCTGAGTAAATTATAGTTAATTTATAACTTTATATCTTGATTCTCCTCGAGTAAAAAAATAATAATTTCTTAGACAGCGGTTCATCTCCTCCTGTATCGCAGATGAGAACTCTTTACCAAGGTCAGGCCCAATACTTTCAAGTTACAGCAGGCTTTGGATTTGTTGGAGATTTTTGGGCCGAAATCTCAAACAATTAGCTACTGTTCTGACTTGTGAGTGAGAGAGAAAAGTCCAGCCGACAACTGAGATGCCAAAAATTAGAAACTTGATAACTAAAGGGAAATTTAGGAGGGGAGTTACTTAATAATAAGATCACGAGATGATGAGATGAGAGACAAGCCGACGTGTGTGGGGAAGAAAGAGCAGGAGCAGCAGCCAGTCAGGTACAAGATTCGGTAGTTGGCCAAGGAACGTTTCAACAGAGGTGATTTCCATTGCTATTCTTCACAAACTTCTTCTCCTTTGAAAATTTTCTGTTCGTTTCCAATTTCCTTCTAATCACCCTAACTCAATAAGTTCCTCTGCGACAAGGAATCTCTATCCCCGATTTAATTCATTTCGTAAATTATTCTGCTCCTCTTGTTTCCTGCAGCTTCTTGATTTTGCTTCTGGGTTCCGATCCATGTACTTGAATTACTTATATATTTGCGTGTAAGTGTATTCAGTACTCGTGCTGTATTTGAGCTGATTTGGGCTATCCTCGGTGATCTTAAAAGTATTTGTTTATTGAATCTAATAATTCTAGGGATTTCTATGTACGGTACTGTCTTCGTGTGATATTCTTATAAGGTGGTTATCAGCCCAACTCTCAAAGTAATGGCGTTAGGTAGATTGTTGGAGCGTAATGTTATTATTGGATATGATTCGTGGTTAGAGATCCGTTTAATTTATTCAATTTATGTTCTTAGGGTTTTACTGTTTGGTGTGTGTGCTATTAATTTTCATTTGAGAGTATGTGTAATTGCAGATTTAAGATCTAAAGTAGAGTATGGCAAGTGAATTTGGGGAATTCAGTAGCGTGCCACAGCCAGAAAGCTCAAACTATTCAGAGAATAATTCAGGCGATGCCGGAGATTTCGAATGCAATATTTGCTTTGAATTAGCACAGGACCCGATTGTCACACTTTGTGGTCATCTCTTCTGCTGGCCTTGTCTGTACAGATGGCTTCATCACCACTCCAACTCCCACGAGTGCCCTGTTTGCAAGGCTCTCATTCAGGAGGAGAAGTTGGTGCCTCTGTATGGCAGAGGTAAAATGCAGGGAGATCCACGATCGAAATCATATCCTGGGATCGACGATATCCCGAGAAGGCCTGCTGGACAAAGACCAGAAACAGCCCCTCCTCCAAACGACAATGCTTTCCCCCCTAACTTCAGTTTTGGATCGATGGGAGGGTTTGTCCCTATGGTCAGTACTAGGATTGGCAACTTCACATTGTCAAGTGCATTTGGTGGTCTATCTCTGTTTCCTTCGTTGTTTAATGTTCAGTATCATGGCTTTCCTGATGCTGCTGTATATGGAAGTACATCTGGTTTCCTTATGGGTTTCACAACTTCCATGGCGGTCATGCCAATTGGTTTCCGCCACCAAGCAGTCGAACACAACAAGCTGACAATGTACTGAAGAACCTTCTCCTCTTGATCGGGTTTATCGTAGTCCTGGCGCTTCTTTGGTGGTGAATTTTAACTTGGGCTACTGGACGGATAAGTGACTCACTTGGTTGCGTCTAGGAGGCGGGAGATTTGTAAATGCAACCACAGGAGGTTGTATTCTAAAGGTTGATATTGTGTAAATAATGCCTATTGCAGTAATAGACTCATATAATTAATTCTTGCGAATAATGTCTTCCAAGTACTATTATTGGTATTTTCTAGAGGTAAAAAAGCAATTCTTGTAATATGTGTGTGTTGGCATAATGATAAGGCTGTATCCTGCTTCTTCCAAATACAATGGTTTGTGTGTTTGTTGTGTGTAATCAGGTCAGGGCCATGATGGTCCGTCTCGAATATCTTAGAATTATGAATCATAGTATGAGATTGATTATTGTTGCTACAATGTATGAGTCCGTTAAATACTCGGTATTAGTAAACAAGCGTAAGCGGGTCCTATTACTCAATAAGTCGTGTTTGGAGTGGAGGGTTGTTCTACTTTCGGTAACATTATGAACCGAAATTTGTTTTGAGACATTTCCGAATTTTCTAAATTTGAACAAGGTTAATGGATTATAGAGAATGTTAAGTCCTGTGTTTTTAGTGATTAATTAATTAATTATTCAAGTGAGAGCTTGATTGATGATTAAATCATCATCATAACAGTATTAGGTTTGAAGAAAATAAAACTTCTAGTGATTAAGTTGGCTCTAACTTGGTTGGAAGAGAAGGTAACTGAAGGCTGACCTAAAGAAGTTAACCCCGCAACTTCTTGAAAGTTACATGATCAAATTGTTATTTCTGAAAGTCTAAGCTTTAACCTTGAACATTTGGGGTTTCTGCATCTTTAGTCATTAACAATTGGATTATGAGAGATAGTTCTGATGAACTTTCCTCTCCCTCCATTTTCTCCCATTTATCTCTTATCAAATTTCCCGCCGGCCTCCGCCTTCCACCGCCGCTAACCTCCGTCCCCCAATTGCCCTTCATTTAACAACCACTACCAACTCTCAATTAACCAATTCATTAATCAAGGATTTATGAGTCGGCGGTTCCTTTCTTCGTCAAAGTCAATCTGATCCTTCTGATCTGTTGCAAGGCTTTTGCCTGCTTTTTTGGTGTTTATCCAACAATTTACAACCCGTTGTTGGTTGCATTGGGTTTCTTCCCTTGAATCGACCAACTCTCGGTCGTGCCGTAAAGCATATCTTCCAAACTTCCTTCTCCCAAGAAGAAGCATGGAAGAAGTAAGTTAAGAAATGTTGCCCTCTGTTTTTCACTCTACAATGGAGTTGTTCATGATGATGAAGAAGAAGATGTGGTTTCGCCTTCTATTGTCCTTCTATTTTCTCTGTGACGGTTATTAGCCTGATTAGTAACCCTCGGCGGCGGCTTTTATTCGCCTGCTACTCCCGATATTTACCAATTTCCTGGTTGGATCTCTTCCAACCGCCTTCTCTTGGATAGGATTTCGACCAACGACGTGAAGTTGATGGTGGTTCCCCCAATAACTGCGGTGGTTATACCGTCGTGAACGCTTCTGTGTTGAAAAACCATCGCTCTTCGACGGTTACTCTGATTTTAATGGGATTCATTCCACTATCACCACCGCAGATTCACCCCTTCTCCGGCCGTCAACTCCACTTCCTTTCCTCTCCGCTGCTGTAACCCTGAATCCTATTTGTTTGGTGGATTGAGGGAACTAATTAGAAAGCGAGACTGGCTTCGTCAAACAGAGTTTACATTTGATTTATGTGCGCGCGAAAGAGAGGGAGAATGAAGTTAAATTAGTCAAGTTCGTATCTTTAATTTAGATCTCATTAATGGTTTGTTCCATGCTTTACTCTTCCTGTTTCTAATATGTTAATGAAGCTAAATTTGTTAAATGGGTTTGCCTTCATTTTCGATTGGGATTTCATCTACAACAATTCTCTCAAGTATATATTGAATCCCTGTACGGACAATTTACCTCACATCTATCGGAATTACCCCTCTTCTGTCAGCCACCACCCTCTCAACCCTCTTGCTTGTCACGCCCTTTATTTCCCCAGCATCACCGATGGTCCCCCCCTCTGCAAAACCGCCTTAAGGTTAACGTTGATGGTGTTGTTTGCTCCCCCATGATGGAGCCACAGGATGGGTTCTCCGGTCTCCTGATGGCATGATTCTGCATGCTGTAGGGACTCCTTACCCAGGTATACTGGATCCTTTTATCCTATAACTTTTATCGTGTAGAGATGCGGTGGCTTGGTGTGTCTTTTCTGGTCTTTTTTAGGTTGGTTTTGAAGGTGATGCAGAGATGGTTTCGAAAGCCGTTCGTGATCACGAAGGATTAAGATTCACTGGGGGGATTATCGTCTAGGAGATCCTTCGTCTGCTGAGCTCCAGTCCAAGTTTCAGATTGCTTACGGTCCGCCGTTCAGCAAATAGGGCCGCCCATTCTGTGGCACGTATGGCTCTTAGATATCTCCCAGGGGTGTTGCCGGTAGTCCTCACTCCCTGGGTAGATTGTAGTTATTTTACTGCTTACTACCTTGATTCTCCTCGCGGAGCTATCTAAGTCAAAAAAAAAAAAAAATTGGATTATGAGAGATAAGGACAACATGACATATTTGTTAACCTGGAAAGATTTAGGACTAAAGCACATCATATAAGGACCTTGATGGACGCCAGGAAATTAAACCAGCGGCCATAAAAGCTTCAGATTAGTCCCTGAGTGTTCTCAGAAGTTACAAATAAGTAATTGAGGCGTAACTTCGTCGTTTGATCTCCGATTGGCGAACGTCTTGAAAACTAGTGGAACCGGGGTGACTGACGAGGGAGAATTTCTCAGGAAGAATCTAAAGATGCCAGGAAGCTTCAGTGCCAAGTGAGGAGTTACAATACAGTTGATCGCTACAAAACAGAGGTAAGATATTAAAACTAATTTACCTAGGTAGACTAGGTTATATAACCAAGGATCTACTCGAACTATCGTGCTTAGCTTAGGATTACTAATAAGAAATGCTGGTTTTGTGGTTGAGGTTCCACATATTTTTAAATTACCAACAACAAGGAAAGTAAACAGATTAGGGCACATGAATGTCGAAATAATGGTTGATTCACAAAAAACGGGGAAAAAATGTCTTGCTTGAGTTTTTGTATCCTTGTAAAAACCATGGGAAATTAGAGGAAAGTAATAGTACAATTCTAGATTTGGTTTTGGTTTGGTTTGATCGGTTGATTTGTTGATTTAGACTGGGTCAAATTGGTTAGTTAGGTTGAGTCTAGATTAAATTAAGTGACATGACAATGGATAACGTAAAAATTGTTGAGTTAGCTTGATGATATTAGCCCTTAACAAAAATATTAGACGAAGAGTTAAATGACATGTGACAAGTAGAATACATTAATACAGCTAGTAAAAGTTAATGATCACTTTGTACCTCGTAGCTTATAGATTAAGCCTTATTTTCTCTGATTCCAACGGAATTAATTGACTATTGGAGTGAAGTAAGGGAACACAGCCTAGCAGACCAGTTTGTGCTCAAAACATAGCTGGCCATTTTTGTAACAAAGAAGCTCATAACTTTGTCCTGTCCTATTTTCATAGGCAAATTTGCCCACCTCTCATCAAAATCTTATTGCTCGATAATGGGTTACTCTACACAGTACTGTGACTTACAAATGTATGAGCCGGTGACAAACAATATCACATCTTCGACTGACCTCAAGGCTCAAATGTCAGGGCCTTCTATGATCGAGTAAGACTAATGCAGGTAGCGTATGATTGAAGTACGGTTAGAGCTTGTTCCGTAATGGCTCTGTTCTTTGCACGCCTTACCCAGTCGCTTGCGACCTGCTCAGCTTGGCTGCCTCCAACGCCTTCTTGAAGAGCATCCGCTGCTTCAGCCAGCTTTCCTTCGGATAGGAGAGTCTGGACCTTACTGATCACAGACTCAATCCCGTCTCCAGATGGATCAACTTCTTTCAACTACAGCCAAAAAAGGAACATTATATGGAAGTGCTCAACAACGGACTGCATTTGATATATGAGAGATATTGCAGTAAATGGGTTTTAGATAAGTTTGGGTCAGGAAGAATGAGTTTCGATATTTTGAGTACCCTTAACCACGATGCTATCTGCGCCATAGCATGTGTTAAGATGCCGCCACCACCCGGAGGGATGAGAATGTGATGTCGGAGTGTTCCTTTAAGAGCATTGAACTGCAAAAATGAAAAAGAAGATCAGATTTAATATCAAAGGCTTATTTTTATCGATGATCATGTATACGCAGCTGCCCAATGTACATAACAAGCGACACAAAGAGTTTACATGCTCTACATTTTATGTGTTGATATGAAACATTATCAATGATCAGCTTAAGCACCAAGAAGAATTTTCACACCAGAGCTAGCTTGCCACAATTAGGAGCAAGACAAAGTCATATTGAGGGAGTGAAGTGGTCAGTGGGCAAGGAGACCGAAGGCAAACTATTATGAAATCAAGTTGATAACCAGGTATTGAAAACTTTAAGAGCATGCTATGTCCTTGAAGCGAAGAAAACATCGACTGCCATTTCCAAAGAAGGGACCAAGTAAGTGGTAAAAGGTGAATGAAGACATCTAACTTAACTTAGGTGCGAATTAGGGTTACAATTCAACTATCAAGGAGGGGGGTGGTGGAGGAAGACATTTTTAGTATGCTTTGATAACAGGATACACACAAAAAATACTTGCCTTTTGATTTAACTGTAACACAGTGTCTGTTCCAGTATGACGTGTTTCTTCAGGAAGAGTTGACAGGACCAGTTGGACCAGCGAGTCTTTATCCGCTTCCAAGAAGATTCCTAAGGCTTCTAGTTCTTGCTGGATGGGTAGACCTTGAGAAAGTGCATCTTCTAACGCAAGTGCACCCTACAGAAGCAAATTGGCGGTCAGGCGGACTAATATGATATGGTCTCTGAGCATTGGGAGAAGATGGTTACCAAAGCAAGCTTGTGAACAGAGTGAATCTGGCGGGCCTCTTCTGACCGTGCAAAGAATGCCATGCACAAGGCATTTATCTAGTAAGAACAAAGCTTAAGACTGGTTAGTTCTTGTAAAATGACAAATGGCGAAAATAATTGCTAAGCTATGAGCCTTTGAGAACAAAATCAATGCAGAAATACACGTGGCGTCTTAGGGTAGCAGTCATGGAACAACTAAAGCAACTAAAATATCCTGAACTGTACTTAAGAAGTAGTCCTGAGAAGAATAACAAGAAGTGTTGGCATCTGTAACAAAGGCAAACGAGATAAGTTGGAAGAAATTTGAAGGATGAAAACCTACCTGACAAGCTTGTATAATTGTATAAATGCACGTCTTAGTTGATTAGATTACAGATTCTTTTGACAAAAACATTGGCGGAGAGCATCACAGATTCACAGCTATATGGAGTACAGTAAACTGACCAAAAACAACCATAGAGTCTCAAGTACTTCCACATTACACTGTCACATGCACTACAATATTCAATCAATCTAGTGGAGTCAATGTTCTTAAATCTGAATTTTCCTAGGCATTCAGGTTGTTAGACACAGAGTGACCAATAGATGTCATTTTTTTTTCCACACAGAAGATATATCTCGACACTTAATAACTAACAGGCAGGAAACAGAAACATTTGTCAACCTACGCTTGACCTACAACTTTGGTGGTTGCTTTGAACCACAGTTACAAGTTGGTGAAATCATTTACATGGACAGAACTTGAGTAAAAATCTTACATGAAGATTAGCCTCGGAAATTTTTTCGATTTGTGCAGCCTTCTCACTTGCAATAGCTGCAGCCAGTTCCGCTTTTGCCAACTCTTGAACTCTCTTTACCTTGGTCTCTGCTTCAGATTCCTACACTTCCAGAGAATAGCAACATGTACAACAATGCCACGTAAAGTTATTATTTGTAAAACATAATATTATGCACAGCAAAGGATGAAACACAGCAAACCTTTTGCTCAAGTTCCAGTCTCAATTTCTCTTCCATTTTCTCCTCAACAGCTCTGACTGCAGCTGCTGCTTTTGCCCGCTCTCTTTTGATTTCCTGGATATTGCATATCAGATCATGTGTCATGAATAATGCCAAAATGGTGACAGCTAGAAATGTAAGTAGTGCATGTATGCTCTTTTATGTCCCAGTTGTACAGAGCCAAAACAAGATTGAAAAGAGATACATAATTCTACACGACCTTGTCCAACATCGCAGCCTCTTCAGCACGCATAAGTTCCCTCACCCTTGAATCCCTTAATTCCTTTTCATACTTTTCCTGGAGAGTAGCAAGAAGCAAGATGATATGAAGGGTGAAAACATCATCTATATGCTTAAGAAAGCATCATTAGTGTGGGAGATGTAGATCACGCACACAAATGTGAATAGATCCTACCAGAAGGCATCTCATGGCCTTACCTGCAGTGCTCTTTTCTCTTCAGTAAAAACACGAGCATCTACGTCTGCTTGCCGCTTTTCAGCAGCATGAATAGCTTGAAGAAAATCCATAACCAACTTTCCATCTTTTGTTATGTAACCTTCAGCCAATCCCACTGTGCTAACCTGTCATTCAAACAGATCAAGATTTAGAGAATTCAAAGAGTAATCATGTTGCACCACAAGGACGCTTAAAAAAATACACAAGCAGGTAATAGCATAAAAAGTTCTGATGTTTACCTCTTCCCCTGGACCCTCAGTTGAAGGCATTCTCTCAGTATTTTCCTTGAGATGGTAAGTGTTGAGAAGATTCGGTGCACCAAACCCTTTGCCAAGTTCAACCTAAAACAGAATATTATAAAATAGACTTCACAAAAATGTGCAAAGCGTGAAAACAAACATATAACAATATGCATGTCTAGCATTCACCAACAAGGCATAGAAGAAAATTCTATAAGTAGAACCATTACCATATGCATGTTCGAATCACAGATAACTTATAGTCAGACGGTTCTAATTTTTTTTTAATGTTAGTACAATACTTTTCTTCTTTATTACTATCTTTCTGTCCTTGTATACCAATTCGTTTAGAAAATAATAGCTTCAGAATTAGATAGCAGGAACACAACAAAGGACAAAACATCATACAAATCTTTAGTCTGTTTGATCAGGAGGAATGGAGGATGCTTTAGTTTAGAAATTAGTATACGTTCTTACCCAAGAAAATGAAGGCAGAAATATTGCAAGATTAATAAAGAACTACTATATACTGGTTCAGTACCTCTGATTTTACTGGTTCAGCAGAATGATCAGCAGACAGTGTCTTTATTTGATCCTCTTTCGGAGTTACTGATACTTCAACTTCCTTATGTGGCTCTCGACTAGATGCTGACTCTGCAATTACCGTTCCAGGAATACCTTCAGGACTTGTTGTTGCGGAGACTTGTGGTTCATGATTTTCTCCTGGCGTAACTGTTGCATCTTTTACTATTTCTTTTGATAGTTCTTCAGCATGAGATGGGATTTTGCCCTTTTCGCTGCTTAAATCTTGATGGTGATCAGATGATTGAGTTTCATCCTTCTTATCAGCTTTATCAAGTTCAAGATCCACATGAGCGTCTATCTTCTTTTCAACTTCTTGCTGAGGAAGGTCGGTTTGCAAATCAGCCTTTTTGTCATCTTCAATAGCAGCCGGCTCCGTCAGAGTTAAGACCTTTGGTTCTTCTTCAATGTGAGCAACATCAACATCAATCTTGGTTGCAACATCTTGTTCAACCGGCACCATATAATCTGATTGTTTGGTCTCGAGGCCAATGATGGGTACCACATCTTTTCTCATATGTGTTCCTTTAACTTCTATGGCAGATTTATCACCCACCTGCTGTTCATTGCTGATAAATTGATCCAAATAACCTGATTTGTAAGCAAGGAAAGCAGCACCGGCCACGGCAGTGCTTCCCAACAAAACTGCTGGAAACCTACTGTTTGATTCCGGTGGCTGACCAGCAGCACCAGATTTTGGAGGCAAATTTTGATGGGATTTCGTCGAGAAGTCCTTCCTCAAAGAAGGAACTCGCTGGAAACAGAGCCAGACATCATAATCAATTGGGAAGCAAAACCGAACATACATAGTCTAAAACCTACTATTTCGCCACAAAAATTCAAATTTTCAGCTGTAAAAGCAGCTCACGCACAAAAGTTCCAAAACAATTCCTCCTGCTCATATCCCCATCGTCAAAATACAAGGTCGAGAAAAAGGATGAAGAACAGCGGATCCAAAGAAACTTTAAGAAGACAGGAAAAGAATCAAAATTAACAAGGGTTAGAAATTTACGTACAGTAGGACTTATCTGCCTGGAAAGCCTCTGAATTGATCGATGAGATGACAATGCCAAAATCGACCTGTAAAACCGCCAAGAAACTGAGAGATTGAGAATGGATGCTCGGATTTCAGCTGGGGGAAACATAGGAGATTGAGAATAGGATGTATGCTCGGATTTTACCTTCGAAACATGGTTTTTCTGAAGGTTGAGAATTTCCTTCGGCTGGGAACAGTGGACCTCCAGGAGAAAAAGTGTTTGAACAGATGTTCCGTCCCCGGACTACTTGAGAAGGGCGATTGTAATTTTGGAAACTCTGCAGTCGGGGCAACCCAGATGAAACGCTGTCGTTGTGACTTATCCCGTTTAACCTAGAGCTATAAGGCTGGTGTTATGTCGTCGAAGCACTTCACATGCCGAAACTTAAAGGTCGTTTGCTGGGTCATTGACTTAAAGAGTCACATAAGTTTCAGCGATAATGCGCCGGTCACCTATGTATAAAATTCCTCAAAATGGTCTCTTCCTCAAATTTCGTCCACAACTATCCAAAATTTTCGTCAATTTTTGCCATCTAGGACGTCTCGTTGTACTGCCACGTCAGTTACTATCCTAGTCACCGTCTCCACGGTTTGGTTCTTGTCGGTTTGGAACCCTTGGTTTGAACTGGTCTGAACATCCTTATGAATATATCCCCTTTCCAGACTCTTCGACCTTTGACATGCCCACTGATCAGACTATCATCAGCCTTTGTGTTCTCTCTCTTCAATCGCCAATTTTGAAATCAGTTACTCTGTTCCGTTCGTCGGCCGAATGAGGATCTTCTAGGGTTTAGACGTAGCATCGCAGACGGTAAGCATTATCCAGATAGTTAGAGCTTTGTTTTAATGTTTAAGAAGCTATATCCCCTGTTTTTTAACATCTGCAATTGTTATTGCTTACGCGACGATGTTTTCCAGGCAGGGTTTTAGGGAACAGACTGAATGACGAAGTGGGTTCATCGACCTCATGAGAACCATCGCTTCCCTAAACCCTAAAACCCTAAAACCCTCCAACCAAGTGCTCCTAAACCCTACAACTATTGAGATTCAACCCACCTTATAAACATATCTTGGGCACCCAAAGAATTTCCTCCCTAGATTCGTTTCAGTATGCGAAATCCTCCGTGAAGCTCTCATGCGGCAGTGGCAAAGCACCTCCACATCCCGTACGTGTAGTGGAACTCATCGTCGGCACGGAGTGGCTTATTTCGCGACATGATAACCCTAAACCCTACACCGATTACAATAACCCCAAGCTCGAAATTAGGAAACCCTAACACCTATTCGTAAACCCTTGTACGGACTAACCTATCCATGGGGAGTTTTGGGTCGTCGAATATGGCCAGCTGCGGATTTGCGTCGCCGGCTACTCTACCAAATGAGGTATGCCTCAGATTCTAAACCCTAACAATTGAGGTTAGGATCCCGGGTTGAGGTGTTTGATAACTCATTTAGACGTAGCACTCGAGAGAGGCGCGTGTTTTGAGCCCTTGGCGAGTGAATGGTCACTCGGACGTTTTGATGAGAAGTAGAGCCTAGCTTGCTAGGATTTATCTTTGATGAGCAGATCATCTCGGTTTTGCTCGATCAGCTTTAAATAGCCAAACAAGATTTTCGAGTAGGAATCACCATGGAAACAAACGTTGGAAAAATCGGAGGCCTCTGAATCCGACAAGGGAATGATTTTGAAGATGCTAACGTCATCATAGCATCATTCAGAGTTTGAATTAAAACAAGGAAAACGATGTATATTTATTTTTTTTACAAAAATAAGTTGTCATAACTAGTTATAAAATTATTTGAAAAGAAAAATGTTTGAAAGGGGACCAGGTGTCCAAGAATATCACCCAGCCACGGCCCACACCCTTTTAGGCCATTCAACTGCTAGAGGTGATTCCTCTTCGGCCCAGTATTGCGCACCAGGTGTTCGACGATATGTCAGGGACGGCTGCCTGAACCAGCTTACAGACCATTACGAACATTCCCTTCGACTGCTGCAATGAATTTCAGCCGGTTTCCAGTAAGGATTGCTCAGTTCAGCATCCTGAATCAGCAAGTTCGTTTCTTCCATCGCGATCCCTTCCCCAGCAGCCTCACCCATTATCTTCGTCGAGCCGAGCTGATCGATTCCATTCGACTCCAGCTCCGTTCCAAGGAACCCAGCTCACTCCTACCGCTACTAAAGAATCGGCTATCAGACGCATTTGTGGTCACGCAAGCCATCCGTTCTGTTCCAAATGCTGACTCTGCGCTTTCACTTGTTGAAACCCTCAAGGATGTCCCTCATTTTCAACACAATCAAGCTACTCTCCACGCGCTGGCCACGGTTCTGGCCAAGTCTGGCAGAAACTGTGAACTTAATTCGCTTATTCAAGACATTAACAGCGACAGATTTCCTCGGGTTCGTGTTAGCTTCATGAATCTCTTGTATTGGTATTCCACCGCAGGGGATATGAACGCGGTTCTAGATACCTGGAATGAGTATAGAGTAAGAGGCGATAAGCGTCTTTGCACCGAGTCCTATAACATTGTTATGGGAATTCACGCTAAGAAGGGTGATGCTCTTGCGGCAGTGGGGGTTTTCTGTACAATGATCGATGAAGGGGCTATCCCGAATTCTAGAACTTACACGGTTATTATTGAGCATCTTGTTGAGTGCGGGAAATTGAATTCAGCCTTGGAGGTTTTTAACGTGTTGCCAAGGATGAGGGTCAAGAGGACGTCAAAGCAGTACTTGGTTCTGGTGAATGGGTTTGTGAAGGCTAAGAGATTTGATGAGGTCAAAACTCTATTTGACGTGATGAAGGCTGATGGTAAGTACCCTGGCCGTGCAATGTGGATGGCTCTGCAGGAGTTAAGGGAGGCAGGTTATGTAAAAGAGACGGACCTGCTTCTGGAAGGAATGTTTCCTGATGGGAGGATCAAGAGCATTGTTTCTCTGGAGGAAAGCAGCGACGAGGAAAAAGATGAGAGCTTCAAGGTCAGTGGTGGTGTTGATGTGGATGTTCATGATGTTGTCAAGTTGAAACCATGGTTGGACCCAAAAGCTTTGGCAGATGCGTTGAGAAAATGGAACCCTGAAGTTGTATCCACACTAGAGCATTCAGAGTTTGTTTGGACTACTAGGTTGGTATGTAAGGTTCTGAGAAATTTTAAATCGCCAGAAACAGCTTGGGGTTTCTTCTGTTGGGTTGCTTATCAGCCAGGTTTCACTCATGATGTTTACACTGTACAAAGAATGATTGCAATTTTATCCCGGCATGGGAAGGTTGAATTGGTTAATCAACTTATTGCAAAGGTAAGAAATGAGGGAATGACAATGCCAATTAGTACTATCAGATTGATAATTGAGTTCTATGGCATTTCGAAGAATGCCGATGCTGCTTTAAAGGTCTTCCGTGATGATAGAGCTCTATGTGGTCACATAAACAAATACAATTTGATGATTTTGTATTCAGCCCTTTTGCGAACACTGACCAAATGCAAGAGAGATTCTGATTCCATTGAGGTGCTTGAAGAGATGATGTGTTGTGGGATATGCCCTGATAGCCAAACATTTTCTGGGTTAATGTACTATTTCGCATTACAAGGAGATATAAAGACGGTGCAGAAACTGTTTACGATGGTCAGGCAGAATGGTGTGGGACCAGATGCTTACATGTTCAAAGTACTGATCCAAGCTTATTGCAAATGTGAGAGGGCTGCTCTTGCATTAAGGGTTTTTGAAGACATGAGGAGCTCAAATCTGATGCCTGATCCGGCTACTAAGGATATGCTTGTGAAGAGTCTCTGGAAAGAAGGTAAAAGGAAAGAGGCAGCAAGTGTTGTAGAAAGTTGTGAAGAATCAAATCAAGTCCTTCCACTTGTACTGCAAGGTCATTTATGGACAGTATGCTCTGCTGATCTCAGAAGAGTATATGATATCTATTCGAAAAGTTTTGAAACAATCAGTGTTTAAAGAGGGTAGAGAAATACCTTTCAGAAAAGTAAATGATCTTCCAAGTAGTATGTTTTGTCAATACTCTCTCGCTAACGTTTAGTATTTTGTTGTGGCTTGAAAACACAAGCTGATTACATTCATAGCCAACTAGCTGCAGTGCACTGCTTACAAGAATCCAGATCAGAGGAGGCATCTTTTGGTAGATCGTCATCAGATCAGATGTTTATTTTAATTATCTCTCAAGAAATTCAGTACTCTTGATACAAAAGGTTTCCGACTGGCTTCTTAAAATATTGTAATGATGTTTCATAGAGTATTGATGTTACACAATGCTAACAAGGATTTTGAATATTTTTCAGGCGATGGACGGCAATATGGAATCTGGTTTTTCAGAAAGGAATATGGAATCTGCTGCCACTTTTGATAGTGATACGGTGCGCTAGTCCATAATATCATTGGTACGTCTCTATCAAGGTACAATCAGCAGAACTAAACTCCAAAGGTAAAAACACGCTTCTTAAAATATACATTTCAAGGAGTGTCTAGTTTATTGGGGATGAGAGCAACATACGTCGGTATATGGAAGCTTACTTGCCTTGGCTGTTCACGGCTTATTTTATCAAGCACAAAATTGGATTTCGACAACTTCGGATTCTTAACCATCCAAGCACCTAATGATGATTGTAATCTCACAATTCATCTTGGTTCTGCTTATTTCCCATTATACGACTCTTATCACATCACAGTCACCACCAAACACTAATTTCTCCTGCTCTAATTTTGGGGAATCTACTCACCCTTGCGAGACCTATGTCTCATATCATGTTCAGTCACCAAACTTTCTGAACCTTGGTGATATTTCTGATTCTTTTGGAGTCAGCCGGTTGTCGATAGCAACCGCCAGTAACTTGGCCTCTGAGGATGACCCATTGGCTCTGGATCAGCTCTTGCTTGTGCCTATAGAGTGTGGCTGCACAGGAAATAGTTCGTTTGCAAATCTCACGTATGAAATCAAAGCAGGTGACAATTTCTACTCGGTCTCGATAACTTCCCTGGAGAATCTGACGAATTGGCAGGTAGTTGAAGCATTAAATCCTGGTTTGCCGCCAACCTTGCTGCATCCTGGTGACCATGTGATACTTCCTCTATTTTGTCAGTGCCCTTCCAGAACTCTGAAAGACAATGGAATTGAGCTTATCATCACTTATGTTTGGCAGCCAGGAGATACTCTTCAGACAGTGGCTGACAAGCTAGATGCCTTTGCCAATGACATTGTGCTGGCAAACAACTACATGAATTTCAGCGAGGCAATAAACCGTCCAGTTCTGGTTCCAGTTACTCGATTGCCAGTTCTCAGGCAGATTAATCCATCTTCACGACGAGCAAAAAATTCAAAGCTGCATTGGATCATCGCCATAATAGCAGGCACTGCTGCTGTTCTTCTGATGTTATATTTTGGGGTCTTCCTGCTTGGTTTCAAGAGCTCATGTCAAAACAAGAAGTTCCTGGTTCGCAAAAACTCCAACCTAGAAACTGATGAGCTGATGCAAGCAAAAAAACTGAAGAAGATTATTAGTTTTGAGCAGAAGGCGATACACAACAACTGTCTTCCAGGAATTTCAGGATATCTAAATAAGCCAACCATTTATGATGTTAATGTGATATTGGAAGCCACCATGGGTTTACATGATTATTACAGGATTGGAAGATCAATTTATAGAGCCAACATCGATGGCCAGATCTTGGCAGTAAAGAAAATGAACAGGGAAGCAGCTGTAGAGCTGCAGATTCTGCAGAAAGTTAACCATGCTAATCTAGTCAGGTTAATGGGCGCTTCAACTGAGATAGAAGGATGTTTCTTCTTGGTCTATGAATATGCACAAAATGGTTCACTAGACAAGTGGCTATTCTGGAAATCTGCATCATCGACATCAGGATCTATATCCTTCCTCAGTTGGAATCGGAGGCTGCAAATAGCGTTAGATGTGGCAAATGGCTTACAATACTTGCACGAACATGTTCAACCAAGCATCGCTCACAGGGATATAAGGAGCAGTAATATATTACTAGACGTCAGGTTCAGGGCAAAGATAGCAAATTTCTCAATGGCAAAGTCTGCAGTAGAACCTACAACACCAAAATTTGATGTCTTTGCGTTTGGTGTGGTTTTACTGGAGCTTCTTTCTGGGAAGAAGGCAATGGTGACTGAAGAAAACGGTGAGATTGTTTTGTTGTCCAAGGAAATCAAGACTGTGCTGGAAGTTGCGGAGAAAAGGGTGGAGAATTTGATGAATTGGATGGACCCAAACATGGAGAACTTGTATCCCATTGATGGTGCCATGAGTTTGGCAATGTTGGCCAGGGCCTGCACCCTCGAGAAATCATCAGCAAGGCCAAGCATGGCAGAAGTTGTCTTTAACCTAACAGTTTTGACACAGTCTCCTACAGATTCATTGGAAGAGGCTTGGCCTACTAAGCTCCAAGGAGAGGAGATTTTGCATATATGCAGCCCACTCACTGCTCGTTAACATACCGCCATGCTTTGTTAAAATGCAAAATGTTGCAGTTGTACTGCCTGTATATAGGAAAGTTTGCTTTGTATGATTGTAACTTCTGCCTGAAACTGAGCAATAATGAATCAGATTTCTACCAGAGGAACCATGAACTGCTACAATGTCTAAACTCGGATCTATATGTGTAAGCTGAGTCTCTGCATCTTCTCCATCGAAGATTTTCAAGATTGACTCTGATAGTAGCACCTTCTTTCGCTCTTGCCAAGATTTGATATGGAGGTCTAACTTCAAACTACCAGGG
The DNA here is from genome assembly GCA_034768395.1 of Linum lewisii. NCBI lineage: Eukaryota > Viridiplantae > Streptophyta > Magnoliopsida > Malpighiales > Linaceae > Linum > Linum lewisii. The sequence continues at coordinate 20,430,205 of CM068301.1, read as the reverse complement.
TTTCATCACGAGCCTGGATAGTGTGGAGATACCACAAACTATCCAAGATGCCCTTAAACACGCCAAGTGGGAGCAGACAGTTTTTGATGAGTTGCAAGCTCTGCAGAAAAACCAGACATGGGAAATGTTGACCTTACCTGTTGGGAAGAAGACTGTGGGTTGCAAATGGGTGTTTACAGTTAAATATAAGTTTGATGGAACCATAGAAAGGTTGAAAGCTAGACTGGTAGCTTGTGGTTTCATTTGGACTTATGAGATTGATTACGAGGAGACATTTGCTCCTGTTGCAAAACTGAGTACTAGCCGAGTTCTCCCAAGTTTAGTTGTAAATCTGGACTAGGATTTGCATCATTTAGATGTTAAGAATGCACTAAATTACCTTTTCCTGATCTATTGAGTGCAATATTCTACACAAAGGTGAATGAACCAGATCATAGTATAAGGACAATGTAAACATACCAACTGAAATCTGCAGCTTCTGTTTAATTTCTCAACAGCAACTGACTGAAAATATCTACTTTGGAAAGGGAAATTCTGCAAGATTCAACTAGCGGTTGTTTTTTTTTTCTTTCCAGAGAAATGATAGCAAAGTATGTGGAAAATGCAAAAGCGAAAGATGAGAAACAGGAAAACATCACAAAAAAATGTCAGGAGCTGTTTCATGGATTCCTATAATCTGAGAGGTTATTAGACAATTCCCAGGACAGTGAAGCTGTTAAGATTCTGGAAAGAGATTGCACGAGCTCGTTCATAGCTGGTCGATTTGCAGGGTTCTTGTTTAGGCAGCCATGAACCAACCTCAGTATAAGGACAGCAAGGTCTATTGGGTAGTTCCCTTCCATTGATGTGTCCAGGAATTGCCTGAGATTATTCTCTTTCCCATCTTCTGCATGAGAAACAACTTCCTCCAAAACATTTGATAACCCATTAGATCCCTCTCTATACAATGACGCAACTTCTTTCCCGGTGATCATCTCCAGAAGAAGAACTCCAAATGCAAAAACATCAATCTTTGTAGAGACCAGACCATTCTCCAGATACTCAGGAGCCATGTAACCTTTAGTCCCATAAATGTGTCTTGTAAGGTTGAATTCACCATCCTGCCCTTCAGTTGATCTGGCTTGTGCTAAGTTTGCTATCTTAGCCCTGAAATCACTGTCAAGAAGCACGTTCCCACCTTTGATGTCCTTGTGGACCTGTGGAGGACATGTGAAACTGTGTAAATAGTCAAGTCCCAAAGCTACATCCAAAGCAATCTGGATTCTCTGTGGCCAACTCAATGCCTTGCCAACATTGGTTGATGAATACATCCAATCACTTAAAGCCCCATTAGCAGCAAACTCATAAACCAGATACCAATATCCATCATTAAAACACACACCAGAGAGACGAATGATGTTTGAATGGTTTATCTTGTTTAGTAAATTTATCTCCTTGGACACATCCCCATCCATTTTCTTGATAGCAGCAGAATCACCATTGATCTTTCCGTGATAAACGGACCCTTTAATCCAGGATTTTGAACTGAAGTTATCAGTTGCAACTACTAACTCTTCAAATGTGTAGACCTGCATGGAGTGAGCAATGCTAGATAACCTCTCCAAGAAGGAATCTTTACGCTCATCCTCCAACTTCTTGGTTGCCTTGTCCACCGTCTCAAGCTTTCCGAAGTTGCTACTGGATCCAACTTCACCTTCCTTTTGCGGAAACACAGACAGATAACAATCCCAACAACAGCAAAACTGGCCATCATACCTCCAACCACGCCAACAACAGCATAAATCCACGCCTTAGTTGAACTTGAGCTCGATGCAGGCATCGCTGGGGGAGATGGAGGAGGAGATTTAGAAGGAGGAGGTGGGGGTGTTACAGTTTGGTTACTAGAAGGTGAGTTTTGCAATGGAATCAACAAGGTTGTGAATGGGAAAATTGTGGCACTCTTCTCAGTAAGGCCATTAGCCTGTAGAGTCCAACCTGTATCACCACCAAATCTGTAACTTGCTGATGAAACAAAATCACCCCAAGTGACTAAATAACTCAACAAATAATTGATCCCTTGATCAGTCTGGTTCCTGGTGGGGCAAGCACATCTAAGAGGAATGTCAAGTGTTTGACCTGGAAAGATATTGATTGTACTTCTCCTGTTCCCATTCCGGATAGCTTGGCAAGTAGAGAGGCCTTGTAAAGTTTGATTAGCGATCAAGAAAAAGTTGTCCCCAGTTCTAACAACAAAAGAAGTGTTGGTCTGATAGTAAGGACCTGAACAAGAGCAGGTAACAGGAACAAGTACCAGCTGGTTTGTTGGAAAGCTTGCTGTTTCAGGAACAGAGTTGATTGCAGCAAGCTGAGATGAGTTAGATCCCATGAGGGTAGAGATGGAAGCAACAGTAGTGTAAGGAGGTTGAGCTCTGAAGGTAAGGTAACTTGGACAAGTCCTGTTAACTCCATTGCAGGAGTATCCAAGAGCAGAATTTGAAGTGCTGGAACACCTATTGGTGCCTTTCCCAATATAAGGTTGCTGAGCCTCAACACAAGAGAGGATACAAAGGAAAAGATTGAAAACAAAAGAAAGAAACTCCATTCTGTAAGTTGAGAATGTATATTTTCTCTTGGTTTGGGACACTGAGAAATTCAAGAGTTTGTATCTAGCACTGGAAAAGTGGAGTTGCAGTACAAGTGTGCTGCATTCTGAAGGGCAAAAGTCCACATCTGAAATTTCTAGGATAGGGGGAGGGGGAATAAAGGTGAAAGAGGCCGACATGGAAAATAATGAAGTTGACTGACCACACTTCACATAATTCAGCAATTTCCACGATCATAACACCACTTTTTATTCGAGAATATGTACTCGAAAATGGTATTTTCCCCCTCTACTTTGCCAAGTTAACAAACACCCCTATACTATGAAATGATCAATTTACCTCCTCTTACTATGCCAACCTAACAAACAGCCCCTTCCATCCAAAATTCCATCCAAACTTCCGTTAAGTGATGACTCACCAATATGACTCATTCATAATTAATGATAGTACATTGCCACATCATCTACTTTCATTCATATTTGTTAATGACTCAACTAAATTAAATTTTTTTTAAAAAGGCAAAAAAAAAAAAAAATTTAAATTTATAAATTAAAAAATATATATTTAATTTTTACTTTATGGATTTTATTTTTAAATTATTTTCAATTATATAAATTTTTTGTATTTAAAACTTTCAAAGTTATTTCTAGAAAAAATTGTATAGGAGGCTGTTTGTTAGGTTGGCATAGTAGGAGGGGGTAAATTGATCATTTCATAGTATAGGAGGCTGTTTGTTAACTTGGCAAAGTAGAGGGGGGCAAAGTACCATTTTCCCTATTTTTAATAAAGATTTAGTGATTAATAATTTAATTTTATCTTTTTATTTTTTTAAATATTATATTTAAATTAAGGTAATTTAGTTTTTAATTAACTATAATTATCTAATTATTTTTACTTTTTGGTTTGTATATTTTATTATTATAATTAATGAACGACAATTATTTGAGAATTTGGAAATGTTCCAAACCCATCAAGCAGAGGGGGAAAATCGAAAAAAAAATCATACTTTCCCCTTCCCTTTCCTGATACAGCCCCTACCCCCTCCCGGCGAATAACAGAGCAAATCTTTCTCCGTTGGCGAAAAATGGAGCTCTCCATTAAGCAACCCTACTCTCTATACCATTGGAAATCCTCCCGATTCCTCCTTCTCCGACGTCGTCTTCGCGTTTTGAGGAATCACCAGCCAGCTCTTGCAGCTGCTCGAATGAAATTCCCCGATGACGAGGAAAGCTCCAACAACTCCTCCTCCTCCTCCTCCTCCTCCAGCTTCTTATTCAAATCCAAAATCTGATTACTAAAATACAGTTTAAAACCAAGAATCATTTTACAATCTCGAAATTCATAATTACATACAAAACAACCCAACCCAAAATAGTCAACTTAAATAAAAATATGGCCGACTCCTGGTCCAAACCATCAATGATCCTCTCTACACTTCCTGCCACCACCTAAACGCCAGCAACACACCAGCACTCGACACCCAACTGTAGCACCTGAACGCTAACATCACTCACTCTAACCACGAGAACCTGAAAGGGGAGAGGGGGGGGGGGAGGATCAATTTCCAAATGGAACTGAGTGAACCCACTGGGCTTAACTATGCGCCGAACTACGCCTCAAGGAGCTGTCCCATCACTCCACAAACATAATTCACAGTCGGACCAATCCTAGTCTATTCCGTTTATAACATCCTAGTACAATAGTTTTAAGTGATCAAATCATTTCCCTCTACCTCTATTCCCATCATGCATCACCCCAACAATATCAATCAATATTCATCACAATCCAACATCAGTATGCAATACAGAACAACATCACACTACAATGCACCATCATCAACATCATCCATAATATCAATGAAAACTAACATTCATACGGTTCAACAACACGTCACACAACAACTCACAATCACAACCAGCACACACACACACACACACACACACACACGCAATTCCCATTTCATTTAACTAGGTGAGTTAATTAGGCCCAAGGAGTTTATCCCATACAATCCCTGCCGGCTCACAGACGCACCGCCAACCACAGAAGGGGGTCCCAAAGACGCATCCTCAACCGCAAAAGAAGGATTCATGGCCAAAATCACATCACACATCATTAAAAAGATCACGTCACTCTTCCAGGAGGCTTGACCGCACCTCACTCTTTCAGGAGAGGTGACAATTTGCTGGCAGTACAAGCTCATTCCAGTTCTATCATTTCACAATCACATCAATCATCTAATTCCAATTCATAATTCATGATTCATCGCTCATCACACTGTTACCAACATCACACATTAACAACATCAATCATCATCACATTTCATCCACTTTCCACAATTCACATTCATCCACAATTCACAATCATCCACAATCCACAATTTCACACACAACAAAAGTAAACATCTGGCTGGCCGGCCACCCCTCTTGCAAGAGACATACAGAGGTAGCATGTCTCAAGTCTAGGGTTACCCTCTTGTTCGTCATTCATAGGACGAACCCACATTGGCAGGACTATCCTCCTGCAACCACAACTGACAACAGCAGAATATGTAATTTCACAAGATCACCCAACCCGTTCATCCTATCACTCATTTCTAACTCTGTTCCATTAAGATCAATATTAACGGCTTACCTCAACCCCATAACACAACACCACAACAATCAATCATCATTTATCAATCACAAAACAATTTCACCACTTTTACTCTCTTCAATTTCATGCAAAATCCCTAATTTTATCTAGGTCAGATTACAACTCCTCACATTACTCATTTTGTCCTATCGAACGCTAAACCCTCACCTACAAGAAGACGAGGCTCTAAACAACTTCTAGCAACTCGGACGAACGAAACCTCCTTCTCCAAAAATGTATATTTTTCTTGCCTCACTGACAATACCTCGCTCCAAAACTCCAGGACCTGAGATGTGCAATCTCTTCTCCTCATCTCCAGAAACGCACAGGAAGAAATAGTGCGTTAATCGTACACCCATAGCTCTCGAAATCAAGGTTTGAAGTTGGGAAAACCTTGTTTCCAATGCCTCGATTACCCGAACTCGAGTTCTAAACCGTCTGGTTGGGCGGGGATGTTACAACTCCCTTCACCTTCAAGAGATTTCGTCCCTGAATTCAAAACTCAACTCATCCTAGCAATGCAAACCAAAAATTGCAGCAAGAACGCTTCAAGTGTCACATTACTACCCGAAACTCCCATTAACGGTTCTAGCAACTTACCCCTTCTAAGAACACTTCCCACACATGAACCCGGACTTCTACCTAACACACTGACGTGCAAATAACCAACCTAAAAGGTAAGATTACTTACACACTCAAGGTCGTATTCCTCGAGGCTCTCTCCAAAACTAATACTCACACAATTGGTAGGCGGTCTAAACATTTAGAGAGGAGTTTTGGTTTTAGCAAGTAGTTCAAAAGCATATGCAATAATTAAGCAAAGTAAGACAATAACTAAACAAAGAAGAATGAAGTTCAAATATGAGAAGAGGGGGTTAACTTAATGGGGGATTTCTTCATGCTCAAGAGAAATGAAAGTCAAGTTGAGTCAAAAGGATCAATGTGTATTCGATTGGCCATGCATAACACTTAGGTAGAACCAATAAGCTCTTCAAATATTGATTCGCTACTCCTAAACCACATGATCTGCAGTCTCGCAATAGAACCAAAGGAATAGAGTGCCGTAATCAAGTTCAATGGAATGCTCAAACACCTAATCTCCTAATTAATATCTCCTACCACAAGGCAATGGTGCAAGATACTTTCATATCAATCATAGAACACTAGAATAAAAATCACAAGGTCTTTCAACCTCTAATTGAGCAAAAACTCTAATACACACCAAGTGTTTGTGAAAACACCAACAAAGAAAACCAAGTGGAAAATGGTTGTAAAAGAGTGATTCAATCTCTTAAATTATCAATCACAATCCTTAAACCTTAAATCAACATCATCCAATCACTTTCATACATTGAATGAAGTAAAATATACCCTACAAGACCAAAGCTCAACATGGCATACAAACAAAAGGTTTAGGAACCAATCTCTTACAACATTGAGCATGGAGGACTCAACCCATACCATCACCCATCTATCCTAGCATGAATCATCACCCCACTGAGTTAAACCCTAAATCTTAGCCTAGCACAACCATGGAGAGGATCTGAGATGGAAAGGTAGAGATAACCATAACACCCTTGGAGGAATATTCACTCTTACACTTCAAGATGCCAATCCAAGGTGAGAAACTTCAATCCTTAGCTCCAATTGCTCCAATTGCTCCAATTTGGGTCTTCAAATGAGATCCCAGGGTTCCAGAGGTGTGAGGGACGAAATGGGGTGTTCTTGGGTCGTGGGTATGTGTTTGGGTTCAAGAGGAGTGAAAGAATCCCCAAAATTCATGAAAAACGTCAATATTTATAATGCTGGGGCCAGTGCACGATGTGCATCCCTGCACTCCGCAGAAAACTCGATCTTGCAACGACCCTATCTCCCTCGCCTGAACACCGATTAAGCTCTCGTTTGATCCTATGGATTATTTTTCACCTCTATTATCACGTCCTGGTATGAAAAATTCACAAAAGAAACTAGAAAGAACATCAAATGGGGACACAAGTGACCCCCATGCAGCAATAATGCAAAATGTGAAAAAGAACTCGAAAAGCACACAAACAAAGACATAAAGGGATCAAACATAGAGTAAACACAGGTAAATCCTTGGTTAACAATGCATGAATAAGAGCACATCGCACACACGTACAACTGAACCACTAAAATACAACTCACCACAAGAACAAACGAAGAGCACAACCCAACAAAGCAAGAAACTACTTAGCCAACACTTTCGACTGGAACTTTACACCCCCAAACACTCTACCTAACCTAACCAAAGTCCGAAGAGAAGTTACTACACTCCCATCCAGCCTCAATCTACTAGCTACTACTCTCAAGCTACTCAAGCACTAGTTAATAATCTAAACTCTGTCGTTACAGAAACCTTTCTCAATCTGGTTTCCAGAATCCTAAGTACACTTTTTCCAAAAGGCGAAACCTTAATAAATTCCTTTCAATCCACTCAAAAATTAAAATTCTAGATTCCCTATTAAAAATTAAACTCATAAAACCTTTAAAATCAAACTCATAAAACCAAACTCTATTTTGTTTTAAAGTACCCAAATGCTTTCAAATCCCTAAACACTAGCTACCAGTGAAAACATTCACCAACGTTCAAACAAGAACACTTAAACAAATTGAAATCACTGAATTTCATGACTCAACTTTGAAAAGGTGAAAGCATTTTCAAATTCCTTCCAAACCACCCAAGAACCCAAGACGTCAACTTCCCACTCAAACCAAAATTAGTAAAATCCAACTTCGTCTAAGTTAAAATACCAAATCGTTAGAACGCTCTTCAAATCCGCTACACCGTTTACTCAAAGAAACTAATACCAAAACTCGACTAAAATTACATTGAGAATTCAAAATCATAAAATGCTCATACCTCAAAAGCTCAAATTCTGAATACAGTTTTCCTCTTTAAATCCTTCTAATTCTTTAACATGGAACGAAATCCAAAATTTACTCGATAGATTAAAATTTCATTCAAACCACAGTTGAAATCATAGCATGATGAAATTCCCACAAATTAAAACCTTCCCTTAAAATTCCATTTCAACCAACATTATAGGTTCCTGTAACACTTCTGGACTCTTCTCCTCAACTGACTTATAACTCCCCCACTAAACACACATCTAAAACTTCCACCACAAGTTTTCATCCTAACTTCTGTTCTATTTCTAAAGTTCGATCAACTCTCCTAACCCAACACTCTATTCTAGCCCAACCATTGCTCAGTACTACAACTTCTCATCACATGACTTTTTTCGTGACTTAGGACGACCGAGAACAAACCAATTTCAGTTGAAAAATTTTCAATTCACTTTTGTTCTTCAAAACTCACTTTCACTTCAAAATCCCAACCCGATTAAAATGTTTGTAAAACCCCTAGAATGCGAATACTACATCGATGTTCCGTTCTTTCCATTAAGAAGGTAGTTAATCCCCTAGAAGAAAGAACAGTTCACCTATGCAGTTGAGGCAAACCGGTCTCTGATACCCTTGTAACACCCACCCTGAATCACCCCGGGTTGAACCCATGGTTAGACCGGAAATTAGGTGTCACAGTTTGACTTAAAACAATAAAATGAGAAATGAAAACTTCAAAACGAATTAAGTAACATAAGTCAAGAGTAAATCGGAAGCACCTCCATTATTCAAATCCAAAATCTGATTACAAAAATACAGTTCAAAACCAAGAATCATTTTACAATCTCAAAATTCATAATTACACTTGATACAAAACAACCCAACCCAAATTAGTCAACTTAAATAAAAAGATGGCCGACTCCTGGTCCAAGCCTTCGATGATCCTCTCTACATTTCCTGCCACCACCTAATCGCCAACAATACACTAGCACTCGACACCCAGCTGTAACACCACTCACTCTAATCACGAGAACCTGTTAGGGGAAGAGGGGGGGGATCAGTTTCCTAATGAAACTGAGTGAACCCACTAGGCTTAACTATACGCCAAACTACGCCTCAAAGAGCTGTCCCATCACTCCACAAACATAATTCACAGCGGGACCAATCAAAGTCTATTCCGTTTATAACATCCTGATACAATAGTTCTAAGTGATTAAGATCCCTATTTCCATACCTATGTTAGGCTCTCAGAGGCCAACTTCCTTACTGACAAAGAGCAGTTTAGTACCCTTCTTTCTTTGTGAGATTTTTCACTGCCGTCCCATTTCTCCTACCAGCACCCAGCTTTAGCCAATTTCTATTAAATTATTTCTCTCTACCTCTATTCCCATCATGCATCACGCCAACAATAATAATCGATATTCATCACAATCCAACATTAGTATATAATACAAAACAACATCACACTACAATGCACCATCATCAACATCATCCATAACATCAATGAAAACTAACATTCATACGGTTCAACAACACATCACACAATAACTCACAATCACATCCAACACACACACACATATGCAATTCCCATTTCATTTAACTAGGTGAGTTAATTAGGCGTCAATGAGTTATCTTGTACCACCCCTGCCTGCTCACAGGGGTTCCCAAAGACGCATCCTCAACCACAGAAGAAGGATTCATGGCCAAACTCACATCACACATAATTACACAGATTACACACCACTCTACCAGGAGGCGTGACCGCACCTCACTCTTCCAAGACATGTGATAATTTGGGGCAGTATAAGATCCTTCCAGTTCTATCATTTCACAATCACATCAATCATATAATCCCAATTCATAATTCATGATTCATCGCTCATCACACACTACAAAAAAAAACTCCTTTTAGCGTCGGTGGAAACGAAGGAGTTTAGTGTCAGTCGGTCAACAACCGACGCTAAATGTAACACCCCAATTTTATCGGATGTAAAACGACAACGTGTCCCGGGACAGGCGATGACTCAAAGGTTGAAAAATACAACTTTGACCAACTACTTTCAAACCAACCATAAAAATAGGGTATTAACCGTCAAAACATTTACAGCGGAATTGGGCCCAACGACTTGAGAGCAAATCTCCAAGTCGCCATTACACCGTCTCATGATCCACTGCTCCGACATGCCTTAAGAAACTCCGGTGGCCCGTTGCTTGTCCAGGAAATTCCTACAAAACTGGTGGGTGGCTCGGGGTCAGTCCATTATCATGATTATTCCGTATAAACATGAATAAACACATTTAATGGAATTAACAACGCAAACCAGTAATTCCACAATCATCCTTCCGTAACGGAGATTACCGTTACCATCTATCGAATGACTTGTCACAAGGAATATTAATCCATCATCCCAATCATGACCTATATGTGAGACATTAACACACATAATCACAAGTCATTATGACATCCCATGAACTATTCTAATAGTACCACACAACATCGAGATCAACCTCGAACAACTTTCACCAATCAACAGGTCGTCCCCTCTTCCCGCCTAGCATCATCGATAAGGCTTACTTCTGAGCCTGTAATAGGGATTTCACAAGAGTCGCTATTCTTCCCGACTACCATGAATCGATTGAGGCTATCAATACCCAACTCCCATCATCCGATCGAGGCTAATTCCTCCCAACTCTTATCATCCGGTTGGGGCTTTCCGTACCCATCTACCGTGAATCGATTGGGGCTAACAATACCCAACTCCCATCACCCGGTAGGAACCTGTATCCATCAATGTTCCCGGCGGAGGACTAGCTAGCGAGGCTTTACTTTCCACCTGTATACACTAGGTGCCAAACATCATCAGATAACATCACGGTTTAACCATAACCGAATCAAACACTATTAGGTATTAAACCAATGGTTCCGGAAAGGTAGAACTTTCCGTAGAAATGACACCTTGTTGTCAAAACCAAGACTTTCCGTCTTAATTTTCAGGTAAGTAGGGGAGTCACTCGGACTACTTAAGTCCCTCTAACCTTAGGCATCATAACTTTATAAACCGGAATTGATGAGGATCCGCGTCACTCATTACTCTGAACAACCAACAAACAATAGTTAGTCATCCAAATCATCAAGGTATTACAGTACCTACAAGTAATAGATTTATAGTTTATATGGATTTAACAATCCATCACGTCATCCATTGGTTTAATTAGCCACCAAAGCAATCGAAGCCACATCGTTTCACAAGCGATCTTATTCCGAGTTAAATTTAACCCTCGGAAGATAGCTAATTTGAATAGGAGTTATGTGTGATATATAAGTCCTCGTAATAATATCATAACAATTATTACGTCATACTAAGGAATTAATATTCCCTAAGGAGTATAACATTTATCCAATAATCCAACACTTCTATTCATCCGATAAATCCAATGTTCCGTGTTAGGGTGATTATCGGAGCTCATTTCCAAAATAAACGGGAATGGGAATACTTAATTAAACAATTTTAGTTAATGGAATGTAAATTAACTAATAAAAATATTAGGAATTTACCCCCTTGTACCAACCCACCTATAAATTGAGTTGGTTGACTTGGAAATCGGTTTCGTAGCTTGAATCGGATGGAAATAAGGAGTTAACGAACCGTCGTAACTCCCGGGCCAAATTGTACTAACTGGAAAGTTAGTTGGGCCAAATCTGTCACCATTTAGAGTTTAGGATTAAACTAAGAGAATAGAATATCCGAGGGGCCAAACTGTCAAAGACTAATAGGCTTGGACCACGATAGTAATTAAATTAAATTGGAGGACTGAACTGTGACATAGAGACTTGGGTGACCAAACTGCAACTATTCCATCTTCTTCTTCAATTTGCCGGAGACAATTCCCTCCTTTTTGGTGAAGCTCCGGTGAAGCTCGGATTCCCCTAATTCTCGCACGAAACTACCTTTTGAAGGTTGGAAAAGATTTCCATGCTTAAGACGATGTTGGGTTTGTATTTTTCAAGGGTTGGGCATGCTTGGAACGCTTCGCCGCAACTCTCGTCGGAGCTACGACAGTGAGGTTCCGTGACTCAAAGTCGGAGGCTTGTTGGCTTTTATAGCCGACTCAGAAGCCTCTCGATGCCCTCTGGAGTACCCAAAAGTCAAGGTCACGAGAAAGAAAGGAGTGAAAGGTCGTTTATTTGTGTGAACGACGGTAGCTTCGTTTTGGCGATATTCAGGCCAATAATGGAGCTGGAGGGGTCGGAATTCACTGTGGTGATGATTTACAATCATCAAAACCCGGCAAACATCAATTATATGAAGGATTGGTCATGCTTGGAACAAAGAAGCGGCAGCGGCTTCTACAAATTGGAGAAGGAGATGCTGATGTGGGGGTGATGTCACTATGATGTCATCATCTATCAAAAAGACTGAAAACTAATAAAAATAAAGGATTTGCTGGAGCAAAGACTTGAACCTGTGACCTTTAGGTTGTTGGTTCAGTTCCTCAACCAACTCGACCAAGCAGAATTCTTTACTTCCATGCAACTGTGTTCCATTAACCCTTACCCGCCTTCATTTGGAATCCGAGCTTAACCAAATTATAAAACCATTTGATTAACGAGGTCTACCGTATCGAACACTTCACGCTATACCGCAAGAGTCGAGTCGATCGCTTAACCTCTCGCTCCGCCTTCCATGAGTGAACTTAACTTGTCTCGAAATCATTTAATCATCAATTTACAGTCATTTCTCAAACGTATGGAATAAAATTCAAAAAAATTCTGGTTCAGAGATTCGGGGTGTAACATTTCTCCCCTCCTTAAAAAGATTTCATCCTCGAAATCAGACGACAATTAACTTTAACGGTGCCAAACCAGAGCAACTAACAATCGTGAGAAAACTTAATTTTTCATTCGAGAAAACTAAAAGGAAGGCAAGCCAGAAATAAGATCACTAAACAGATGATGATCGCCGTTTTCTCGAATGCTTCCACAGGTCCATCGAAGACGCCTCTACGATAACCTAGACATACAAAGTAAAAGAAGAGACAATGAGAAGGAGGCATCCTGTTCCGAGGATGATAGCCTTCTTCATTGCGTAGTCCTCGTCGTAGCCCCTTTCCATTCTTGAAGCGACTGCGGTGGAGGACTTCAAGATTTCCACCGGTGATTCGGCTGTCGAGAGAAAGAAGAGAGAGAGGGGGGTTCTTAAAGAGAAGGGTAAGAGGAGGTGTCATCATTGAGCCTCGCCCACTTGCGAGTGTCGGCAAGTATGGTTAAACAGACGCGGATTACGAGATCGTCTTTTTAAATTCACTAGTTAACAAATCGATACAAACTATTGGCTTCTCTTGGTTCACCTGCCATCCGCAGGGATTCTGAGATACAAAATTCTTACCAACTAGCCAGAGATTAAAGAATGTATGCACCATCTGAGACAATACATTCTTATGTCCAAGACAAAAACCACAAGAAAGAGAATAAGGTTACAACATGAATTCGAAGAAATACTAAGGCATGCGAGATGGGACTTCTGTTCAACTCCGCCGAACTGGTCCTTCCGGAGGATTTTCTTGACGCCTTCGTCGGTCTATGTGTTTGCATAATTTTAGGATGAAGGTGATAGCCACGAAGAGAAGAATGACTATCAGAAGGATGAAATTTATCCCACTCAAGATTTCCATTTCATCAGAACAAGTCATTTTTCTTTAGAGAATGACTTAGAGGGAGGGCGACAATTTAAAGAAGAAGAGGTTACGGTTAGCTTGCCCAAGAAGCCGCTGTTCGGACTCGAAAGTCAAAAGAAAAAAGAACGACATGACAACACAGGTTCAGGCTTTAACGGAGCCTCAAAAGTAGAGCTGATGCGGTGGACGATTCTCAACCGTTCACGTGTCTTCGCAGAAAGCGGGAGATTTATGTAGATCTTGTGTTGGAGATCAACGTTTCCTTCACTTGGGTATTTAACCCAGATGAAGCTCGGTTCCAAGTGTCACCCGCATGGTGCTCTGAGGGAATTCCGTCAATACTTACGAGAGGTTCGAATGGAAGTTTTCGGTGAAGGAAGGAAAAATGTAGGAGCGACTCCATTCCTCAACTTTTTTTTCCACCACTGAGAGTCTGCCAGTCCCTCCTGGTAATCCTTACTTGATTAATTTCTGTCCCTTTTGCAATTCTATTAAAATAGAATGGACACTAGATAGCAGCTGCCCTAATCACATGACTTCGAATGAAAACTCTTTCATTTCTCTAGATCGTAGCTTTAACCAACTCGTTTCCTAGGGGTTCCAAGGCAAAGTCCAAAGGGAAGGGTTCCGTTAGGTTGGGTCCCTTGATCATACCGGACGTGTTACTGATGTCTAACATTGCCGGTAGTTTCATCAGCATGAGCCAATTTATGGAACTGAATTTTTCCTTCCATTTTAAGGGAGGATGGTGTACAATTTTTGACCATTACGGAAACCCTTTTCTCTCTGTACCAAAAATAGGCAGGTGCTTTCCGCTTAACATGGCTCATGTTGCGCAGACAGGAGTTGCCATCAGAGGAAGACCGGACCAAGCGGGAATAGTCAAGATTTGCTGTGGAAAGAAACGGTTTAGGGACGAGATTCAAGAAACGGCAAGTAAGATACTAGAGGTTGACAAGGGAAAGAAGCGAGAGCGTCCGATCGAGTTAGTGGATCTTTCACGGAAATAGTTCTAAAAAGAGGCGACCCGAATGGCCGTTTTGTACTACCAGTTCATGTACCCAGTTCCTTCTTAATAATAATAATTTTCTACTTCTCTTCCACCTTTAGACATTCAAACCAGTTATTCCCTAAAAAAAACTAACTCAAAACGCAAGATCACAACTTAAAACATGAGTTACCACAACAACAGTTGTGCAAAATCAAAGCGATCTATTCATCATGCAAGTTCTTGCGATCGAGTTCCCGACGTCGTTCCTCAGCTGTCTCTGACATCAGCTTCCAGATAATGAAAATTTGACCACACAAAATGATCAAGGCAAAGATTACCAATCCCACGTCGTGCACACTGCCATCCTCTCGATAGCACATTCCCGGAATTGAGAGAGTTTACTAAACAAGGGAGGGAAAACGAAAGAGATGGTGATGGTGGTCAAGTTTTCGAAACCCGATTTTTATGGGAGCCAAATTCAAGAAGGGAGTGGTCACAATAATGGTGACACCACTCATTTCATGTCGGTACGCATGGACAAAGAAAAGGGCTCCAATAAGTCAAGGGCTAGGAGGATAGGGTTCGTCCCTTTAAATAGACGGTATCAAAACGCTTTGGATAACAGAGTAGAGGTCGGAAAAGAAATACCTCATTCATCGCTTTTATATCAAAGAAATGGCTACGATTCCCATTTGCCAGTGTGGGGAAGCCACAATTATAACAACATCCTCGACAGAAGAAAATCCAGGGTGAAGGTTCTTTAGCTGCAAAAGACGTCGCTCGGTAAGTCAAAAGTGCTTTACGAGTTTCGACTATCATTTAAACTAACCAGAGAGAAACTCATCTATCCCCTTGGTCTGTGGCAGAGGATGAACAACCATTGTAGTTACTTTGCATGGTTAGATTCCCCGATGCAACATCGAGCCAAAGTCGTGATCAACGGTCTCTTACGAAAATTAAACATCTACGAGCGTACCTTCGGAAGTGAAAGACAGGCAATTTCAGGAGAGACTATTCCCGATACTGCTGCGTCATCTGCATCTTCCGTCAGGAATAAGGCTAATAGTGGTTTTCGTAATGGAAACATAGAAGTTACCTACAAAACTTCCTTAGCAGTTCTTGCCATTTTTTGTATCCTTGTCGGAACCCTTATCATTCGCGTGATAAGCAAATAAATTCTTACTTTAATCCTGTAACATCTATATCAGCCACACCCACCATTTGTCATAATAACGAATTATTTCAACAACGTTAGTTATAGAACTCAAGAATGTCTCACCGTGGAGGTTTCTGTGTCGGTGCCATGATGTAGGGATCTGAGACCGGTGCCTGTGAAAAACCTTTCACTTTTAAACCTTGGTTTAAAATCCTTCAAAACTTAATACCCTTTTTCTTTTAAAATCACCAGAATAACTCCCGCACCAGACCGATCTTCCAGTGTTTCCTGGTAACCCGAGAAACAGGAGGAAGCCGGCTCTGATACCAAAATGTAACACCCCAATTTTATCGGATGTAAAACGACAACGTGTCCCGGGACAGGCGATGACTCAAAGGTTGAAAAATACAACTTTGACCAACTACTTTCAAACCAACCATAAAAATAGGGTATTAACCGTCAAAACATTTACAGCGGAATTGGGCCCAATGACTTGAGAGCAATTCTCCAAGTCGTCATTACACCGTCTGATGATCCACTGCTCCAGCATGCCTTAAGAAACTCCGGTGGCCCGTTGCTTGTCCAGGAAATTCCTACAAAACTGGTGGGTGGCTCGGGGTCAGTCCATTATCATGATTATTCTGTATAAACATGAATAAACACATTTAATGGAATTAACAACGCAAACCAGTAATTCCACAATCATCCTTCCGTAACAGAGATTACCGTTACCATCTATCGAATGACTTGTCACAAGGAATATTAATCCATCATCCCAATCATGACCTATATGTGAGACATTAACACA
Organism: Linum lewisii; assembly: GCA_034768395.1. Classification (NCBI taxonomy): domain Eukaryota; kingdom Viridiplantae; phylum Streptophyta; class Magnoliopsida; order Malpighiales; family Linaceae; genus Linum; species Linum lewisii. The sequence continues at coordinate 20,413,496 of CM068301.1, read as the reverse complement.
CATAATCACAAGTCATTATGACATCCCATGAACTATTCTAATAGTACCACACAACATCGAGATCAACCTCGAACAACTTTCACCAATCAACAGAGCGTCCCCTCTTCCCGCCTAGCTAACCTCTACGCCATCATCTATAAGGCTTACTTCTGAGCCTAGGGACTTCACAAGAGTCGCTATTCTTCCCGACTACCATGAATCGATTGGGGCTATCAGTACCCAACTCCTATCATCCGGTCGAGGCTAATTCCTCCCAACTCTTATCATCCGGTTGGGGCTTTCCGTACCCATCTACCGTGAGTCGATTGGGGCTAACAATACCCAACTCCCATCACCCGGTAGGAACCCGTTCCATCAATGTTCCCGGCGGAGGACTAGCTAGCGAGGCTTTACTTTCTACCTGTATACACTAGGTGCCAAACATCATCAGATAACATCACGGTTTAACCATAACCGAATCAAACACTATTAGGTATTAAACCAATGGTTCCGGAAAGGTAGAACTTTCCGTAGAAACGACACCTTGTTGTCAAAACCAAGACTTTCCGTCTTAATTTCCATGTAAGTAGGGGAGTCACTCGGATTACTTAAGTCCCTCTAACCTTAGGCATCATAACTTTATAAACCGAAATTAATGAGTATCCGCGTCACTCATTACTCTGAACAACCAACAAACAACAGTTAGTCATCCAAATCATCAAGGTATTATAGTACCTACAAGTAATAGATTTATAGTTTATATGGATTTAACAATCGATCACGTCATCCATTAGTTTAATTAGCCACCAAAGCAATCGAAGCCACATCGTTTCACAAGCGATCTTATTCCGAGTTAAATCTAACCCTCGAAAGATAGTTGATTTGAATAGGAGTTATGGGTGATATATAAGTCCTCGTAATAATATCATAACAATTATTACGTCATACTAAGGAATTAATATTCCCTAAGGAGTATAACACTTATCCAATAATCCAACACTTCTATTCATCCGCTAAATCCAATGTTCCGTGTTAGGGTGATTACCGGAGCTCATTTCCAAAATAAATGGGAATGAGAATACTTAATTAAACAATTTTAGTTAATGGAATGTAAATTAACTAATAAAAATATTAGGAATTTACCCCCTTGAACCAACCCACCTATAAATTGAGTTGGTTGACTTGGAAATCGGTTCCGTAGCTTGAATCGGATGGAAATAAGGAGTTAACGAACCGTCGTAACTCCCGGGCCAAATTGTACTAACTGGAAAGTTAGTTGGGCCAAATCTGTCACCATTTAGAGTTTAGGATTAAACTAAGAGAATAGAATATCTGAGGGGCCAAACTGTTAAAGACTAATAGGCTTGGACCACAATAGTAATTTAATTAAATTGGAGGACTGAACTGTGACATAGAGACTTGGGTGACCAAACTGCAACTATTCCATCTTCTTCTTCAATTTGCCGGAGACAATTCCCTCCTTTTTGGCGAAGCTCCGATGAAGCTCGGATTCCCCTAATTCTCGCACGAAACTACCTTTTGAAGGTTGGAAAAGATTTCCATGCTTAAGACGATGTCGGGTTTGTATTTTTCAAGGGTTGGGCATGCTTGGAACGCTCCGCCGCAACTCTCGTCGGAGCTACGACGGTGAGGTTCCGTGACTCAAAGTCGAAGGCTTGTTGGCTTTTATAGCGACTCAGAAGCCTCTCGATGCCCTATGGAGTACCCAAAAGTCAAGGTCACGAGAAAGAAAGGAGTGAAAGGTCGTTTATTTGTGTGAATGACGGTAGCTCCGTTTTGGCGATATTCAGGCCAATAATGGAGCTGGAGGGCTTGGAATTCACGTGGTGATGATTTACAATCATCAAAACCCGACAAACATCAATTATATGAAGGATTGGTCATGTTTGGAACAGAGAAGCGGCAGCGGCTTCTGCAAATTGGAGAAGGAGATGCTGATGTGGGGGTGACTTCACTATGATGTCATCATCTATCAAAAAGACTGAAAACTAATAAAAATAAAGGATTTGCTAGAGCAAGGACTTGAACATGTGACCTTTAGTTTGTTGGTTCAGTTCCTCAACCAACTCGACCAAGCAGAATTCTTGACTTCCATGCAACTGTGTTCCATTAACCCTTACACGCCTTCATTTCGAATCCGAGCTTAACCAAATTATAAAACCATTTGATTAACGAGGTCTACCGTATCGAACACTTCACGCTATACCGCAAGAGTCGAGTCGGTCGCTTAACCTCTCGCTCGCCTTCTATGAGTGAACTTAACTTCTCTCGAAATCATTTAATCATCAATTTACGGTCATTTCTCAAACGTATGGAATAAAATTCAAAAAAATTTATGGTTCAGAGTTTCGGGGTGTAACACTAAACAGCTGACTTCGCGTTTTAGCGTAGGTTATAGACCGACCGACGCTAAAATACGCGTGTCAACCGACGCTAGAACCCGTTCATGGTTCGATTTTTTGGTTGACCGGATGGTTAGATCAGCGTCGGTTAGCAAAAACGATTTAGCGTCGGTCATGACCGACGCTAAACGCATGTAGATAACGTCGGTTGACACGCGTTTTAGCGTCGGTCATCGACCGTGACCAACGCTAAACAGCGAACATATAAAAACCCCAACCCAACGACAGAAATCAGTATGCACTTCCTCCCCAAAGCTTGAAGCTCTCTCAACTCCCCAAATCCTCTGAAATCCTCTGAAATTGCCAGCATTCGAGCTAGGAGCTACTGTGACGCTGTTCTCATCACTCGTGCTTCCTTCACATCCCCTCCTGTGTATCGGTGTAAGTTATTTAATTTTTTAATTTCTAGATTGTAATTTAAATTTCGTTTATTTTGTAGAGAATTAGAATTGTATATGTTCTGATTATTAGGATTGTAGAGAATTAGAATTGTATATGTTGTGATTATTAGAACTGTAGTGAATTGAAATTTCTGTGACTCCTAGAATAGTATTGAATTGTAGATTGTAATTTAAATTTTGTTTAGTTTCTAGATTGTATGTGTCATTAGCATTGTAGTGGATTGAAATAGTTATTATGATTAGTTCTAATTGTATATGTTGTGGATATTTTCTCAGTGCCCGTATCGACTAGTTATTTTCTCGTGGTTCTGTCTTCTGCCTTTTTGTCACTCACCTTGGTGTAAGGTATGCATTTCTTATCTTTTTTTAACACGTAAATTAATTGATTGTAATATGCATGTCTTATAAAAATGATTTAACTAGTATAGTAATATGTATGTTGTCAAGATTAATCTAATTCCTAGTAATATCTATGTTTTCACTATGATCAGTTATAATTTGTTTTTATGGTTTAATGCGAATAAAAGTATATGATTAGTTTGTTATGTGTTTTCTGTACGAATTATGTGGTAGTTATAATTTATTTTTAAAATGAGATTAATTAGTAGAATTGTTTGTTATTTGTAATTAATTGTTAGAATATGATTAATTTTAGAATTCATTGGTTGAGTTAGGGTTTGTTTTTAAGTTAACTAAACTCAGTAGCATATTGCTAGCTACTTCATGGTAATTTCGTACAAATACTAGCTAGTATATTATTTGCTACTACATGATTCTAAATTAATGTTATAACATTTTAGCATTTTACCTAAGTTAACTTAAATATAGATTATGATCTCCACTACTGAGAATCTATTCCCCACACTAAATCAGGTATCTCCTAATGGATCAATCTTGGATTAACACCCCAAGATTATCACCGGAGTACATGACTGGCTTAGAAAGCTTTCTGAATTTTGCTTTCTCCAACAACAACGACGGATAGCAAATAGTATGTCCATGTCCAAAATGTGGATTCAAGAAGTGGCTGTGTAGAGATGATGTGTACGAGCATTTACTCCGCAAGCCATTTCCACCAGGATATACTATTTGGGATCGACATGGAGAGCGTCTCTATGGATCTTCTTCTAGGACTGCACATACAATAGTGCATGGAAGTGATCATATTAGATCACTTCGTTCAATGGTTAATGATGCTTTTAGTGTCGCTACTGAGGAGGTCCGCGAGACTACTACTGAAGTACTTGCTAATGAAGATGTTAATGAGGAAGGTCAAATGAACGAAGAAATTGCTATGAGCGAAGATAATGACACCAGCATCCCTGAGCCAATACAAGAGCCGGTTGATGATGACAATGTAAATTTGAGGGATTTACTAAAAGATGGAGAAACAGTACTATACGAAGGATGTAAGAAGTTCTCCAAATTATCTTTCATTCTGAGACTTTATCATATCAAGGGGATGCATAACATCAGCGATAAAGCAATATCAATGATCATTGAGTTGCTGCATGAAGCTTTTGAGTTTGCCAACATACTGCCAACAGGATATAGGGCAAAGAAAATGATCAAACGGCTTGGGCTGGGATACACGAAAATTCATGCATGTGTGAACGATTGTATGTTGTACTTGGGTAATGACATAGATGAGACGAGTTGCAGGATTTGCAAGCAGTCTAGATACAAGGATGGTGGTGTTGATGATGACGTAGTTGATGGAAGCAAAGAGAAGAAACTTATGGCATTGAAAATATATCGATACTTTCCAATAATTCCAAGGCTGCAAAGATTGTTCATGTGCCCTAGAACGGCTGAGAGTATGGTGTGGCATTCTACAGAAAGAACTATTGATGGAATGTCGCAGCATCCACGAGATGGTCAAGCGTGGGTTGACTTTGACACTAGGTATCATGGGTTTGCTTCAGATCCGAGAAATGTTAGGCTCGGTCTTGCTACTGATGGCTTTAATCCTTTTGGGAATATGAGCCTTAGTCACAACACATGGCCAATTGTACTAATGCCATACAACACGCCTCCGTGGGAATGCATGAAGTCAATAGGTATGATATTGTCTGGTATCATTCCGGGAAAGAAAGCTCCTGGAAATGATATCGATGTCTACCTACAACCTTTAGTTGATGAGCTGAAAATGTTATGGGAAGGCGTAAAAGCATACGATTCAGTGAAGAAAGAATCATTCATGTTGAGGGCAGCGCTAATGTGGACAATTAGTGATTTCCCTGGACTGAGTTTATTATCTGGGTGGAACAAATACACAGGACAGGCTTGCCCCACTTGTAATCTAGACCAGGAGCCATTGCGTTTGGAGGGGAGTGGGAAGAATTGTTTCATAGGAAGTCGACGTTTCTTACCTGCAGAACATCCTTGGAGATTACAAAAATTCAAATTCAATGGTGATGTTGATTTAAGAGAGGCAACCAAAATCTTATCTGGCTCTGAAATTTTGCAGCAGTTTGAGAACATCAATGTTACTTTTGGGAAGACGAAGGAGAGTGAACCGCCTATGAAGAAAGCAAGAGGTGATGGAGGAAACAAAAAAAAAAGCAGAACAATGGAAGAAGAAGAGTTGTTTCTTTCAGTTACCTTATTGGGGGTTCAATAAGTTGCGACACAATCTGGATGTTATGCACATAGAGAAGAATGTGTGCGATAATATCCTGTACACTTTGATAAATGAGAAAGATCGAAGTAAGGATCACCTGAAAGCAAGGATGGATTTGAAAATGATGAAAATCAAAAGAGAGCTTTGGCCAAGACCAGATGGGAAAACTTGTCCAGCAGCTATATACACCATGGGTAAACGAGAAATTCAAACAATGCTTGAAACCTTGAAAGACATTGTTGTACCAGATGGATACTCAAGCAACATATCTTGTTGTGTTGATGTGGAGAACCGAAAGATATTAGGGTTGAAAACTCATGATTGTCATATATTAATGCATGAACTTCTACCATTGTCCATCCGGAATGTGTTGCCTGCACAGGTCTCATCTGTCTTAGTGGAATTCTGTTCATGCCTGAAGCAATTATGCTCGAAAGTGGTTCATGTTGATGGGTTGGATACGTTACAAGAACGAATTGTGGTAGCTCTATGTCGTTTGGAGATGATATTCCCCCCGTCTTTTTTCACAGTAATGGTTCATCTAGTGGTCCATCTAGTTGAAGAAGTTAGACTTGGGGGATTTGTCTATTACCGTTGGATGTACCCTATAGAAAGATACAATATAACAATCGGTTACATGCATTTGTTATGCGTTTACTTTATTATTTTACTAATAACAACTTCCTTGACGAAATTAGATTTCTTGGAAAGCTGAAATCTTTTGTCAGAAATCGATCCCAGCCAGAAGGTTCAATTGCAGAAGTTTGGATTTCTGAGGAGATTATTACATTCGCCTCCTTATACTACGAAGATGGAGTTGAAACTCGTTTCAACCGTAGGTCTCGACTCCATGATCAAGTGAGAGATGAATCCCTTGGCATATCCAAGTTCCCTTCAATTGGACGTCATGTTGGTGGCGAACAACCCTATAAGTTAAATGATATGGAATGGTTACAAGCACACCGACATGTCCTTATAGGGGCTAACAAAGTCAGTCCTTTCCTACAGTAAGTACATTACTAAACTGCACTTATGGTGTGACTATTATTCTATTTTAATTCTTCTCTATTGTATGTTAATGGGGAATTACTAGGGAGTTCCAAACAATCACAAAACATCGATTACGAGGAAGATCAGCAGCTGAAGTTGAAAAAGCTGTACATAGAGACTTTGTGCAATGGTTTAGGAGTCGTGTAAGTATACTATGAGTTTCATTAACCTTTGCATGATATCAACTTCTAATCATTTAGTTTGTGATACAGTATTATTTTTACTATCATTTCACAGATACTAGATGATACCGAAGTATTACATTCGAATAATCTAAGATTGTTGGCACGAGGACCTTCTCGACAAGCTTATCAGTTTACTGGTTACGACGTGAATGGTTATCGTTTCCCTACAGTTAGTCGTGATAAGGGCCTCAGTACTCAGAATAGTGGTGTGTATGGCAGCTATGAAACTCATAGTTATTCTAGATCAGTGGACAATCGACCTCACACAAGCGAACTCGCGTACTATGGAAAGTTAGAAGACATAATTGAGCTGAATTATTATGGAGATTTCCGTGTGGTATTATTCAAGTGTAAATGGGCTAACACTCACAATCGAAGGTATGTGAAGAAAGATAGGTTGGGGTTCACACAACTTAATTTCTCACATTTGCTATACACGGGAAGTCGCTTAGATGACGACCCATTTATTGAAGCAAAGGTGGCCCGAATGGTCTACTATGTGGAAGATAAGGTGGATAAGGGCTTGTGTATTCCTGTACATATCAAACCCAGAGATGTCTACGACATGGGTGATGAGGAAGGCAAGTTAGTGCATGAGAGTGAGATGATTATGAATCCAGAGTTGTCTGATTTTGATAATTCCACTGATCTACCCCTAGCCAGGCCTGGAATTGCAGAGTTTGATGATTAACTAGTGTTTGGTAAAATCATTTTGAGCTAAGTGTTATTGTTCTATATTCAATACTCGAATGTTTGACATAAATATTTGGATTTGGATTTGCAGATATGGCTCCTCGTTCAGGTCCTTGGATGGTAGAGCTCATCGATCCAATAGAAGTTAGGACTCAGGAGCCTATGGCTAGTAGCCAGATATTGAGCCTTCGGGATTGCAAGAAGGTCATCATGCCTTGGAGGCCTCTAGGGCCTACGGCTATGGGCCCCGCCGTTCTATTGGGTCAGTTCACGGGTTTGCTGGGTAATGACCAGAACCTCATCCCACTACAGTATGAGGAGTAGCCCAACGTGATGGACGGAGAGAAGAATGATTTGAAGGCTACTGTGTTTGTAAGTAGTCAAATATGAAATTCATTCCTGTGTTATGTGAATTTAATAGTAAGTAATAATTTATAATCATTGAATTTGATGCAGCGTTGTATCGTGATTGAGCCACCAGAGATGACAGACCGTGCGACTAAGTACATCATGGAGGATATTGGCAGGAAGTGGAAGGACTGTAAAACCCGCCTATGGAGAACATATGTGGTTAACACATACAAGGACAAATTGAAGAAGGAAGCTGAAGAAGCGGGCCATGACTTCGACTGGGAGGAGTTTGTGGAGCCCCCTAGGGCGTGGGCAATACAACACAAGCCGGGCAGGATCTCTGCGCCTATGTGGGCACAATTTGTGGATATGCGCCCGAGACCCGATATGGTGGTAAGTCGATTACAAATTAGTCATTATGTAAATATATTATATCAACTTAAATCATTGAAATGAATAACAATTTGTAGGAGAAAGCTCGCAAGAATTCAGCCGCCTGGAGGACTTACACCTCACCCCACACTGGAGGGTCAAAGAAGTTGCGAGTTAGAGGACTGGAGTTGGTAATAATTCAGTTCAAATTGCTAATAATTTTTTTTGTATTAGTACCTTTTAGAAAGTGTATTGATATTGTTTAGTTCGTACACCTGTAGGTAGCTGAAAGGGGAGGAAATGCGCCCAGTAGAGGTAAGTTGTATGCTATCACTCACACAAAGAAGGATCAGACTTACACTGATCCTAATGTGGTAAGTACTTGATCACCTATTCCAATCTAACAAAACAATCTCCAATAGTGCCTATTTAATTAACTTTGGTTTGTGAAACCCATTTTTGTCATCAATGTGCAGCCTCGAATTCTGGAGCTGACCCGTGATCCCACAGTCCCGACATTTCCTTCTGCGAACGATGCACTCGGACTTGTCTATCCGAAGGAGCACAATGGTAGAGTTCCCGGTATGGGATCTGGCGTGACCCCCTCCCAGGTAATGTAATGTAGTATATGATATATGTAAATTTAAAATAGTGAAATTCTAATTATTTGTTGTCTTTGTCTTTTCTGGTTAATATGAGTAGGAGGCGTGGTGGAGCAGGCGGTGGACCGAGTCAGGGTAGTAGTTCAGCTACTACCACTCACGTCTTCGACCATTGTCCCGCTGAGGATCGAGTAAGGGTGTTAGAAGTAGAGGTTCAGCGCTTGAGCCATCTGGAGGAGGAGGTTCAGCGGCTCAGCCAGTTGGTGGGTTCATCTTCTAAGGGTAAAGAGAGGATGCCCCCAGATATGGATGCCGAGGACCTGGACTCGTACGATGAAGAGGAGGATGAGTAGGTAGCTGAAAAGTTTAGGTGGATGTTTTAGGTGCATGTGTTAGGAGAATGTTTTAGGAGAATGTTTTCGACATTTATATGCAATATGTTTATTGATTGGAAAAGTGAATTGTGAAAATGAAATCGATGTATGCAGGAAAATTTATGCAGGTATTGGCACTAGAAGAGTATGAGAATAGGAAAAAATTGAGCAGAATTCTGCCCACTGGAACCTAAAATAGCGTCGGTTGACCCTATAATAGCGTCGGTCACAACCGACGCTAAATGCCATTACAGGTCAACGCTTTGTTGACCAGCCAAACGCGTTTTAGCGTCGGTCACCCAAAACAACCGACGCTAAATGCTGACCACTGAACTAGGTGGTGGTTCGACCGGACCAAATTAGCGTCGGTTGGCACGCGTTTTAGCGTCGGTTGACCAAACGACCGACGCTAAGGTTTAGCATCACTGAATCCGGCGTCGGTCTTTCCGACCGACGCTATTTCTTTTGGCATCGGTCATGACCGACGCTAAAACGCGTGTATGACCGACGCCAAACAGCAGTTTTTTTGTAGTGACACTGCTACTAGCATCACACATTGACAACATCAATCATCATCACATCTCATCCACTTTCTACAATTCACATTTATCTACAATTTCATACACAACATGAGTAATCTTCTAGCTTTTCGTCCACCCCTCCTGTAAGAGAGATACATAGGTAGCCATGTCACAAGTCTTGGGTTACCCTCCTGTTCGTCATTCAAAAGACGACCACACATTGACAGGGCCATCCTCCTACAACCAGAACTGGCAACAGTAGAATATGAAATTTCACAAGATCACCCAACCTGTTCATCCTATCACTCATTTATAACTCTGATCCATTAACATCATTATTAATTGCTTACCTCAACCCCATAACACAACACCACAACAATCAATCATCAACTATCAATCACAGAACAGTTTCACCACTTTTATTCTCTTCAATTTCATGCAAAATTCCTAATTTCATTTAGGTCAGATTAAAACTCATCATGTTACTCATATTTTCCTATTAAACTCTAAACCCTCACCTGACAAGAAGACGAGGCTCTAAACAACTTCTAGCAAACCAGACAAACGAAACCTCCTTCTTTAAAAATGTAGTTTTTCCTTCCATCATTGACAGAACCTCACTCCAAAACTCCAGAAGACGAGATATTCAATCTCTTCTCCTTGTCACTAGGAACGCACAGGAGGAAACGACGCCTTAATCAGACACTCGTAGCTTCCAAAATCAAGGTTTGAAGTTGGGAAAGCCTTGGTTCGTCAAAAGGATTTTCGGGAAGAAAGAGAGAGGAAAAATTGCAGAAATCCATCAAAACCCGTCCTTTTTTATGCAGGTCAAACAACACGTCGTGTTGTATACTACACAACGTGTTTCATGAAGAAACAAGATATGTTGTACAACTACACGGTTGTGTGGTTTTAAAAGCATTCGTGGTCGCGGTTCCTAGGAAATAAAGCACGGCCGTGTATCATAGATACACAGTGTGTACCTTGACGACACACGACATGTAGTAGAACTACACGGCGTGTTGTTCCCACTATACTATATGCTCGATTGTAACTTCTACCCAACTCAAATACGAACGTTCCGAACTTCGATGAGACCTCAAGAACACTATTTCCAATGCCTCGATCACCTGAACTCGAGTCCTAAAACGTCCGGTTGGGCGAGAATGTTACAAATTAGGGTTCTTGAAAAGAAATATGAAAAACCTAATTCTGCTGAGAATCTGTGCAGTCGCAATCTTCTGATCTTCAATCCAATCGATCTAGGATGAACGAGGATGATTCCTTTCCTCTCAAGCTTCAAAATATCCTCTGAAATTTTCCTATGCTCCGATCTCTCTCCTCCAAGTTCGTCAAAAATGAATTTTTTTCTTCAATTGACCTAAAATAGGTTCTCAAAATGAGATAGCAGAAAAAATGATATTCTTGTCAAAATACCCTAAAAATGCATCGGAGAAGCTAAAGAAGTGTGACTCGCTTTGTGATGTTCTTCAGTGCATTTCTGGCCTCTTTTGCTCTGAACTCTTGTTTTCCTGCCTCGTGTTATCTCGGGCTTCCATACCTGTGTACTAACACAAATACCTATTACTCGTTCTAGGTTCCCATCTGATGTCTAATATCTGTGTACTAACACAAATACCACAAAACGACATCAAATATACCCGAAAAGGACCAAGGTAACCAAAACACATGAAATAGACAATAGGCAAACAAAGGCACCTAAACTACCTGAAAGTGACACGAAATGCATGGAAATATCGCTTATAATGGGAAGATGAACGTGGTATTTCTAGCATCATCAAGGTAGAATATCAAAATATTAAACAATAGTCAAGGAATCGAACAAGTAGGACAGGATCATCCACATGCAAACTGAAAAAATAAGTAAAATGATTCTACCTAGGTCTAAAAAAATGGAATATGATTCAAACTTACTAAAACGATTTCAATTGTCCGTATCTTGTCCCAAACTCAAACTCAGAAACTTCTTACGAATTGATTATTAAAAATTGATGAGAAGTCGATTGAAGCACAAACACACTCCAGGTGAAGGAACTTAAATACATGAGAAGTAATATATGTAAGTTCATTTTCTACTTGAATAAACGATTTGCTTGTAATGGACTCAGAATACAACCTATTCCTAAAATCATAGAGTGAAACATATGAAATTGAAGTAATACAATCTATTCACAGACCCCATATCTTATTACAACAACTAAACTCAAGAACACCATACAATTTCATCATGGAAAAATAAAAAATATACTTGCATAGAAGTCGGTTGCATGCCCGAGAAATTGAATGGCCACCGGTTGGGAGCTCCATTGTCATCTCGACTCCTCTTCCTAGAATCGAAGACCCAAACGATGTCTTTGGATTCTCTCCATCAACCACTGTCTCGGAGGATGACTACAAGACATCAATACCATTGTTCTAAATCACAAATTTAGTAACAATAATCGAAATTAATAACCAAAAATTAAAGATGAGCCCGAGTAACATCCTCGTCCAACTAGATGTTTGATGCCTCAATTTTGGTTGACCCGAGATGTTGAAAATGATGTCATTGATGTCCCATCAAAGTTAGGAAAGTTTGAGGGTGGATTGAGTGAGTTTGAAACTCCATTTGGGTGCAATAAGAAGAGCACGACCATGCTCCCTCTGTTGCACAACGTGCACCTGGTGCACGCCATGCTTCAACATAGCACAACCATGCTCCATCTTCTGGACAGTTCGTCTGAGAGTGACTTTTAGGAGAGCATGACGTGTCCCACACGGGGCACGATGTGCACCTATAGAGCAGGACGTGCTCCCTCGTATGGCAACCTAATTAAGTCATTTTATGTGTTTTCATTCATATTTCGTCCTCAACTCACAAACTCAAGGTTCTCTCAACTTAAATCTTTGATTCCTAAAGCTCTGAGAGTTTGATTGAAAACATAGTCTTGCTACAAATTCTTGGGAGAGGAAAACAAGTCACCAAGTTCAATCGAAGGTGGGAAGTTGTTTGGTGTGGGTGTAAAGAGGAGCTACGAATTCGAGAGAGTAAAATTAGGGAAATTAGTTGTGGTTGTATGATTGTCTAATCGATAAAGATGTTATGCTCCTTGATATTTCTGGAGTTTAATGAGGTAAATAGATCTTATATAGAAGAAGGAAATAGGGATGAGATGTTGATGTCTGGATATTATGTTGTTCTATTATGTCAGTTTGTGATTGCAGGATGATGATCGCAATGAAGGATCATCATAATTATGGTGTATAGGTGGGTGATTCTAGACGCTTACTATAAACTACCCCTATTTGTTTTGTTTATATAGGTGGGGTGGCTAATAAGGCTACCAATCACCTTAGTACGTAATGTGTGATTCTTGTGAAATTTTGATTGTTAAATTATGAATAATGAGGTTTAATGAGATGTGGGGATGATGAATCATGATTGAAAAGTGGTGGAATGGTGGTGGTGAGATATGGTGAATATGAGTTAAATTCTGGTTTTTTCTTGCTTGGTTGTATAATGTGAAATCTAGAACCTGAAGGAGCCTAACTGCCCCACATGATGTGTTGTAATGCGACGGAGTCCAGTTTATTGGGGTAGATTACCTTTACTTAGAGAGTCAATGTGGGCATTTCACTTCTCGCTGAGTGATGGTTATGTGATGATGATGAGCGTAAATCTTGTTGATGATTGTGTTGCAATCTCTATGTGGTAGGGGATTGCGTGGACCCTCTATGCGCTAGGAGGGTGCGTCATCCGGCAGCGGTGGTGTAGGACAACACACCTAATTAATCACCTAGACTTTTTTTTGGTTAAGAAATCACTTAGACTTAATGTGTTAATATGCTGATGTGTTGTTATTTGTCATATTGCTATATGTTGATGTGATGGCTATTGTACTACTTGGTGAATGTGTGTTGATGCATGATTATGAACTATGTTGAATTGGTGATATATGAGCTATGGTGACCTTGATGTTGGTTATGATAATTATTGATGCTATTTGAGAGAACTTCACCTGGGCGCTTACATCGATTGTTTATAGGTTAATAACTGGTTAGATGTAAGGCTTTATCCTATTGCTTAATGTTGTTTGAAAGATTGTTGGGAAGCTCTTATGTTTTAGTTTGTTGCATAGGTAGGGAGTGTAACATCCCCGCCCAACCGAACGGTTTGGAACTCGAGTTTGGATGGTTTAGACATTGGAAACAATGTTGTTGAGGCCCCATCGAAGTCTGGGACGTTCATAGTTGAGTCAGGTTGAAGATACAAGCGAGTACGTGAGAATTGGCAAAAGGTGACAGATTACAACACACAGCCGTGTGTTATAGAAACACACCGTGTTGTTTGAAACAACACACCGTGTGTTATAGAAACACGCCGTGTTTCTTGTGCCTGCCATAAATAGCTGATTTTCACGGAAATTCACAACTTCCCCTTCTTTCTCTTTCCCCGAAAATGCTTTTGACGAACCAAAAACCCCCTTAGGTTCAATCCTTGATTCCGGGAGTTGTAGAGCTCCGATTGATGATCCATTTCTTGCTACGCGTTCGTGGCGACAAGAGGAAAAGATCGCTAGTCGTGGTTCTGGGTATTTTGGATCAAGGTGCTGTCAGTGGTAGGAGGAAGAGCAACGAGTTTGGAGTTGTAGAACTTGGCGGTTCGGGTTCCGGGAGTTGTTTTAGAGTCTCGTCTTCTTGTCAGGTGAGGGTTTAGCGTATGATAGGTAGTATGGTCGGTGTGAGGAGTTGCAATTTCAACCTAGATGCACATAGGATTACATGAATTGGAAGAGAGTAAAAGGGGATTTTGTTCTGCAATTGATTGTTCTATATTTGTGATGATTGATGGATGTTGTATGCTTGTTGATATGATGAATTGTGTGATGATAGCGGGCTGTTTGTTATGTGCCATGAATTGGGGAAATATTAACCTTGATGATTAATCGATTGGATGTAGTGAAGAGTGTAGGAGGGTTGGGGTATGATGCTGTAAGTGTATTTCTGCTTGGAATTGTTAATCTGTGGTTGCAGGTGGGTGGTCCTGCTAATGTGGGGTCGTCCTTAATTGATGAACAGGTGGATGGCTCCACAAATGTGGGGTCTTTCAATGAAGGATGTACAGGAGGGTAACCCTACGACTCATGACATGGCTTCCCCTGTACTTGCAGGTGGGGGTGGCCGGTGGAGCTAGCCGTTTACCCTTAAACTGTTTGTGCCGTGGGAGGCGTTGAATGTCTTGTGATGTGTGGTTATGTGTGATGTGGGAATACTGAAGGGTTTGGGTTGTGTTGGTCTATGTGATGTTGGGATTGTGATGATGCTAGGTGTTGATGTATGAATCATGCAACGTGCCTTTTAGGTAGAATTGATGTTGTGTGTGAAGATGGTTGTTAATGTGTTTAAGGTGGTAGACTTATGACTTAGAATTGGCTAATAGAATTGGTAAGGGAATTTGTACGTGGAAGTGGACAATAGAATCGGTACGTGGAATTGACTTATGGAATTGGTTAAGGGAATTGGTGAATGGAATTGAGTAATGGAATTGGTAGGTCTGACTGCATGAACTAGTTGAGCTGGGGTTGTATGATTGATTTGAATGAAATTGATGTTGTGTGTGATGGTGATTGATAGTGTGTCTTGTGTTTATGGTAATAAGGTTGGAGTCTTGGATGTGGATTGGTAAATGGTTGAGAAGAATGAGGATGTCAGAATTAGTTGAATTGTGGCTAAAAATCGTGTTAGATGAAATATGTGAACTAGATAGATTATGTGGTTTAATCTAGTAACGCTCAATAGGAGAGTTGAAATGGTAAATTGATGCTGTCGTGATTGTTACTGTTATGTGGTGTTGGTTGATTTGTGTGGTTGTATGGTTGACTTGTGTGAGTGTATGGTTGACTAGGTGGCTAGGAATTTGAGTGAGGAGCTAAAACTAAAGTTAGAATGGAAGTAGGTCTTGCATGAACCCTTAAGAGTAAAAATGGATAACTGTCTTGTGATTACTGTTTGGTGAATGTGCCGATTGATGTGTGATGTGGGGATTGGGATGGAAGATGATGTCTAATGATTTTGAACTAGAAATATGAGATATGATGGGATGGGATGAACTGAATTTTTGTTTTTTGTACCTATCGTTGTCGGTTGTGGTTTAGTGTAGAGTTGTAACATGAATTGGATACGTTGAATTGGTTGAGTGGAATTGTGCTGTGTAATTCTATTGTGTAACTGTGTTGTGGAATTGTGTGGTGGAATTGGACAATGGAATTGGTACATGGAATTGGCTAGAGGAATTGGGACTTGGTTTGATTGATTGGAATTGCATTGTTGATTTGTGTAATTGATTTGGATTGTGATATGTGGATTGAGGTTTGGAATTGGATTAATATTGAAATTGATGGTGGAACTGTTGATGGTCTTGATGATGTGAATTGGATGGAGTTGAGGAGGAGTTGATTAATGGAATTGGTAGATGAATTTAAGGGATGAATTGATTGATGTGATTGAATGAAATGCTAGAATCTGAAGGAGCCTGCACTGCCCCCTAAAACTGCACTATGGGTGCTAAGTGCCTCTTCGAGGGGAAGAGGTGCGGTCACGTCTTCAAGGGAAAGGCGTGATTTCTTTGGTTGAGTCAAGTTTACGATTCCTTCGAGGGAAAGGTCTCGTGGTATCCTCCAAGGGAGAGGATGCGTCTTGGACCTCTCCAGGGGAGAGAGGTGCGTCAGGCCGGCAGGGGTGGTGCTGGATAACTCCTTATGGCGCCTAATGAACTCATCTAGATAAATCACTTGAGATATATGTGTGTGTGTGTGTGTGTATTGGATTGTGCTTGTGCAATGTTGCTGATGAGCTGTGGTCGGTGTTGGATTGTATGTGAATGGATTGTCTGGTTGAGCTGAGCTGTAACTTCGATGTTGAACGCTTCATGTTTTTGATGATGTTAGGAATGTTGAACTGTTAATGTGGAGAGATGCCTAATAACTCACCTAGAATGTAATGAGTCGAGTCGTGTCATGACTGTGTGATGTGTTGAGTCTGTGGAACAGAGTTTGGGTTGGATTGTGCTTGGTTGATGTCGGTAACTGTGAAACTGTGAATTGTGAGTTGTGTGGTTGATGGATGAATGTGGGTGCTATTCGTGTTGGAAGACGTACTGTGGCTAAGTGTTGCATCGTATGTCTGATGACTCCGTTGCTGATGTTGTATTGAGGATTGATGACTTGAGTACATTGCTGAATTTTATTAATTGTATATACACCGGTGGAGGTAAGTTCTTGTGTGATCACCTAGTGGCATGTTAGGTATTAAAATGAGAATGGCTGTGTCAGATCCCGTTGATTATTTATGTGTAGAGTTGGGATCGCTCTTAGGCTAGGTTTGGCGCATAGTTAAACCTAGTGGGTTCACTCAGTTTCATTAGGAAGCTGATTCCCTCCCAGTTTCTCTTTTTAGGTTGCAGGTTAGAGTTGTGAAGTAAAGATTAGGAAGCTACTTTGGAGTGACCATTGTTTTGAGTTTTGTATTTTTCAGTTGACACCTTTGGTTGAGAATTTTGTAATCGTTTTGAGCTTTGGTTTCAGATTTCGGATTTAATGTAATGAAGACCTTCAGTTGTCTTTGATCTTTTAATGAAGAGATGTTTCTGTTTCTGTTTCCGCTGCGTTTTACCCCTTTATTTAAATGCTGTATATTCGAGTAGCACTCAAACTGGTTCGACCACGAGTAAACTCGAGTCGGTTTGGGACGGGGTGTTACAGGGAGTTTCCTCACTTAGTTTTATTAAGAAACAAATCCCCCTTTCTCTCCCTATTTCAAATAGTAGTAGTTAGCGAGTTGGAGTTGGCAGCAGTGCTTTTGGTTTGGGAAGTTGGTGGTAGCTGAAGTGATGAGGTATACCATTGGAGGCTTGGACTAAGTAGTCACATTTCTTTTGTTTTTATTTAGTTGATACTTATGAGAATTTTTATACCGGTTTCATCATGGATTTCGGTTATGGTTTATGTTGGATTTTGATTTATAATGTTGGAGTCCTCCATTTTGAGTTCATTTATAAAATTTGATTATTGTTTTGGTTTTCTTTCTGTTTTTGTTTCTATTTATTGTTTTATCTGACCATGGCACCTACTCCTTGCCTAACCATGGCTCCAACGACATTGGTTCGGAATGGGCGTTATATGTGGTATCAGAGCCCGGTTGGTCTCTCCTTTATGGGTGATTCATTTTCTCTTTTGAATGAGTAATTTACCCCATAAGGAAAGTAGATGACACACTAATACAAGATTTACCTTCTAGGGGCTTCCTTTCATTTTAAACTGGGTTGGAATTTTAAAATTCAAAAGTGAATTGAGAAGGAAGAGTTTTAGAACTGTCAACTGGATTTTTTATGTCCTCATATATTCAATCGTTCCTAGAGATGAATAGTAGGTAGCCTGAATAGTCTATTCACGAGTATGTAGCCCATCGATTCCAACGGAGAAGGCTTAAGGGTTGGAACTTTAAAGAGTTTTCTGGATAGTTGAAGGACCCCACAGTTAGTGGATAGTGGCTTAAAGAGTGTGGATACAAGTTTATCCAGATGGTTTTTAAAGAAGACGAGAAGTTATAAGCCATGATCTTCTTGTTGCAAGATCATGCTTTGTAGTGGTGGCAGGCGGTGCCACAAATTCAGGTGTTTCCACCTGAGATGGGTTTGTAGGAGTTTGAGGAGGAGTTCCAAAGTCAGTACTATCTGAGCATTTGTCGTGAGGAGAAAGCCAATGAATTTGTTGAGCTAGAGCAAGGTGATAGGTCAATCTTAGCCAACTTCGCTGAGTTCACCAACCTCTCTAAGTGGCTTCACGAGTAAGCCAATAGGGAGAAGAAACTCATTCACAAATTCAAGAATAATGGGTTGAGGTGGGATATCCAGAAAGGGGTCACCTCGAGTGATATGGGGAGCATTGTGTCGATCAAGGTAGCTGCCTTGGAAAGGGAGAGGTTAGAGTAGAGGAAGAACATGGATACGAAGCTGAAGGTGACTACTTATCTTCACATTCTGTTTCTTATATACAATGGTCTAAGAGGTCGCAATCGTCGTACTCCAATTAGAGGAGTGCCCAGTGTTCCCTACAGCAGAGTGCGGTGACATTCTTTACTTGTGGCTAGCATGGTCATAAGAGTGCTTGATGCAATGCACGGGGTTCCAGGTCAGCTCGATCTAGAGGAGCGCTGTCTGGATTACCTATATGTGGTACGTGTGGGAAACCACACTTTGGAGCATGTCACTTGTTGAAGTCGAAGATGATGGGGTGTTTCACTTATGACCAATATGGCCATAAGAGAATGAACTGTTCGATGAGGAGTAGCTCAATATATGGATTCAGTGAAAGGGCCGAGAGTTCATCTGGGAGTTGTGGAGGTACGGGAGGAGTAAGTTATAGTGGTGGTGGTAGAGGTATCAGAGCAACACCATTCCAATGGAAGGCAATCAGAAGCAATGGCGTTTGTATGCTCTTACCAAGGGAGAAGCTGGGGGGGAAATAACGTTTTGACCGGTATGATATCTATCTTTGATCTTACCATTTATGTGCTATTTGATTTGGGATCATCCCATTCCTTTGTTTTTGAAAGATGTTTGAGTAGCTTAAATGTAGTAGCTAGTAGTTTGAGGACTAGTTGGGGGAATAAGGACCCCCTATTAAGGACCTTGGTTAGAGTGGATATGGTTGGTAGGAGAAGCGGAGTTACCAACTGATATGGTTGTACTCTCATTCGATATTATTCTTGGCATTGATTGGCTAGCAAGGCATGGAGCTTTGTTGGGCTGCTGAAGATGGAGTTTCTCTTTCAATCAAAAGGAGAGAAACAAGTTGTGTTCAAGGGTGGTCGAAAGAAGGAGTCAACGCCAATGGGTGAGATCTCAACGGTGCAAGATTTTGCCTTGATCCGAGAATGGTGTGAAGCTATGCTAGTGCAAGTAGAAGTTGAGCAAGAAATGAAGTTTGAGAGTGTGTCTGTAGCTAAGGAGTTTGTTGATGTTTTTGAGGAGTTGTTGGGAGCACCAGTTGAACAGGAAGTTGAGTTCAATATTGAGCTAATATTGGGAATGGCTCCCATTTTAATTCCACCTTACCAGATGGCTCCGACTGAGTTGAAGGAGTGGAAGGAGCAGTTGTAAGATCTACTGGCAGTTTTTCCCATAGAGAGAACTGGTGTTGTTTGTGAAGAAGAAGTATGGATCGATGAGAATGTGCATTGATTACTGACGATTGAATAAGGAGATGGTTAAGAATCATTACCCTCTTTGAAGGATTGATGATCTTGTCGATTAGTTGCAAGGTGCAGTAGTGTTCTCCAAGACTGATCTAAGGTCTGGTTATCATAAATCAAAGGTGGGGGAGATCTCCACACCCTTGTCTACATTTAGGATCATGTATGGACACTATGAATCTTTAGTGATGCCATTTGGTCTTACCAATGCTCCATTGGTGTTCATGGCTCTTACGAATAAAGTGTTCCATGAGTTCTTGGACAAGTTTGTCATTGTATTCATTAATGTCATTCTAATGTACTCGAGGGGTAAGGAGGAGCATGAGGAGCACTTGAGAATTGTCTTCCAAACCATGAGGAAGCAACGATTGTTTGTGAAGTTCTCGAAGTGTCTTTTTGTTAGAATAGGTGTTGTTCTTGGGGAATATGGTTTCCAAGAGAGGTGGATCTGAAAAAGATAAAGGTAGTGGTAAATTGGTCTCCTCCAAGAGATGTATCGCAGTTGAGAAGTTTCTTGGGTCTGATGGGTTATTATAGAAGGCTTCTCTACCATAGTTGCTCCCCTTACTGTAACAACCCGACTCTGGTTAACCGTCCCAATTTTTAAATTTTAATTTGGGCCTCAATGAGTAATATAAAAACTCATTGGTTTGGAGTGAATTAAAGTATTAATTTGCGGGGAAGTAACTTACCCTAATTATTCGAAAGTTGAACTTTTGAGTTAATGAGTTAATTGTTGGGTTGATGTCCCAAGTCAACTGGCTAGATTTAATTGACCCGACCAAAATATTTTAAACTCAATAAAAGGAGGGATAACTGGCCATTAAGAAATTGGGCTCTTGGCCCAACTAACTTGTTTAAGTGGTCTGGCCTGTATTTCATGCTAAAGGAAAAAAATGAGGGTTTTAAGCCCACCAGCTTCTACACCAAATAAAAATATAAAGGGGCCTCCGCCCACTAGAGAGAGGTGGAAATTGGGTCGTAGGGTCTCTAAGCTTGTTCCTTATAACTAAGGTGGTACAGGTTAGATTTGGTGGCAATTACTAATATGAGGACCCTCTAAGTGTCCTTATATAATGACACTAATCTACATCTTTAATTTATTTGATAGAGATCCAATGGTTAATATGAAATAGGTATTAGGGTAAATTGTTTAATTGGTAACTGTTTTTCTCTTCTGAGTTGAGGGTTCCACTTTTAATTAATTACCCCATTTTCCCCCTTTTGCCCATACCTGGTTCCCCACCATTAGATTATGATCATCATCCAACGACTGTAAGGAATGTCCTCATATAAAGACTCTTTAGAGGTTCTTCGCATTAGTAGATCCCAAATTTGGTGGGAGGGCAATAATGGAAGAGGAAAAGGGGATGGAGGTTAAGGATTTGATTTACTTGGGAAAGAGAAGTAGAGGAGGAAATTAGAGATTACATGGTTCAACAACATGGAGAGAGGGAGCATAAGGTTTTGCTAGGGAGTGATGGAAACCTTGTGTTTTGCTAGGGAATGAGTTCGAGGAATAGAAGAAGAGGTGGAAGGCGTCGGTTCGACAAATAAGGAGGGGCTAGACTTGACCTTGGGGATCAAATGGAGAACGGAAGATAGACAACATATCTAATTCAGGGAGTTAGACCGAGGGAGGAAGCTTTGCTATCCTGAAGCTCTCACTGTAGAGGAAGAAGATTCTAACGACCTAAAGTTTGATTAAGAAGGAAAATACCGCGTCTAGGGGAATAAACACCATAAGTGTTGGACTTTTATTGTTGAAATGGTCACTAACTGTTGGACTGTTAACATTTAGGTTTCTAGGTAGTTTTATTAATTTTGTAAGTCCACGGACTCAATTGCTTAACTGAAAGAGTTAGGGGATTGGTGCTAGAATTCAAGGAAATGACAATTTGGTCTCTTAAAGATTCTTGAAGTTGCAATTTGGTATTCTAGCCATAACTTGCTCGTTTGACCATTAAATGATGCACCATTTAAACCTGTGGAATCAAGACAAAAAGGGGATGGGATGTTCTCATGCATAATTAATATTAATCAACTTTGCTAACTTGAGGTCCCTATTTTGATAGGGTAGGATTGTCACATGAGGAATTACAACTTGACTTAGAATGGAAATATAGGATTGCATGAAATGGAGAGATTTGGAATTGGAATAACTATTTGTTTTTCATTTTTGGCTTGAAGTAATTGTTGTTGAACTGTGGTAACTGGTAATTGAATGATTGCGTGATTGATTGATGAAATGAGCAATCGTAATGGTAAAACTCTAGGTAGACGAGAGAGGTAGGGGAAAGTGAGTTTGTTGTTGTTATAACATCTTATTGCTCTATATATGTGGTTGTAGGAGGATGACATTGGGGTCACCCTAGATACCATGGGATGGACAGGTTGGTGATCCCAGAAACTCATTGGAAACTATCCCTATTGTAACGAGGTATGAAGCTGAAGAGTTTTGGATGGAAAGTGATGAGGTAGAGAAATTGTGAAATGAGGAATATATAATGAGAAGTTATGATTTGTGTTTGATTGTGAACTGTGAAATACTAGAACTTCCCCTAAACTGGAATATTGTGGTTGTTTCATTCCCGAGGGGAAGTGATGTGCTATGATGTTGTGAGATTGTGGGCCATCGATCCTCTTAATTAAGAATGCTTTTGGTGGAACCCTCTTCTGTGATTGAGGGTGTATCAGTGACCTGGCAGGGGTGGTATATGAGTTCTCCTTGGGGCCTAATTAATCACATATGCTTTGAGATTTAAATATTGTTGTGGATGTTTGCAACTGGGATTGTAATGTGGGTATGATTGTGTTTGTGATAATGATGTTGGTTGTGATCTTGTGATGAGAACCACTACAAGAAACTGTCAATTTAACAGCAGCAGATTAACAGCGGCCAAGTACGGGCCGCTGTTAATTTTGTTTAGTAATGGCGTATTTAACAGCGGCGGCAGCCCGCTGTTAAATTAAATGATTTAACAGCGGCCACTTAGCCGCTGTTAAATCCATATAATTTAACAGCGGGCAGCCGCCGCTATTAAATTTCCGTATATATATTAAGAATCGCGGACAGAGTCCGCCATTCTCTTCATCTGCATTCTCTCACTTCATCTTCATCTCCAGGCGACTGCTGCTGTCTTCAACGCCACTGCTGCTGAGTCTTCAACGCCGCCGCCGAGTTTCCACCCCGCTGCCGCCGCCGCCGTGCTTCCAGTCCGCTGTCGGCTGCCATTGAAGAGGAGGTAACATTATTATGTATTATTGATTTCAGATCCATTTTTTTAGGTTGTAGGTTTAGTCAATTGAACCAATTAAAGATGAATTGTGGTATTGATTAGGTTAGAGATGTTGTTAGGAGGTAAGAAAATTGAGTCTACATTTGATGGATTGTGAATAATGATGATTTTTGAACATTTGTAGATGAACCCTAGTTTGAAAATTGGTGCTTTTCAAAATTTCAGCAATTATGCACGAATTTGAGTCATTTCATTGTACGATTATGTTTAGAAATGTGATTTATGGTGGTTTTGTTTAGGTTTGACAAGTTGCATACGTACACTTTAATTTTACTTACGCATTTATATTTTTATTTGGTGTTAGGTGAACATAAAGAACTTCATTGTTCTTTTGGAGTTCAATTCGGACTTGCAAACTCATCTTAGGATTCAAAGAATTTAAAGTTGCCGAATTAAGGTACACAATTTTTACTCCTTTTTCTTGTAATTTCGTACAACATAATTAGCTGTTGCATGAATTTTGGATTTAATACCATGATAATTAAATTGCAATGTTGTACATTGTTGAGTGATTTTAAGAGTTTGATTGTCATGAGTTCAATTCAGCAATTAACTTCAAATTTTTGATAACATTTGTTGCTAGTGTGATGGCCTTATTTTATATAGTGTAATTAATGCTCTATTTCACAAGCATGATAAAAAATGATAAATCGAGACTATGGTATATAAGAATTCTTCTATGGTATATAACGTGTGTATAATTGTGTGTTATGAGTAAATTAGAATGCTTATATGGTGTAATTGTGTGTTATGAGTAAATTAGAATTCTTATAAGGTATACTTGAATGAATTGTATGTTATTTTATAGGTTGAAGAGTATGAGATTAGGTGCAAATACGAATAGGTCATGTCGAATTTTTTTTTAAAGTATGCATATAGGTTGTGTGTTGTAGTTAATATTGATGTAGTTAGATCCATTAATTTGGAACATAAGATCATTAAATCTTACTTACTAACACATATAAATGCTAATTTATATCTCCCTCTTTTTTCTCACCACAGTTAGGTACACTAGTTAAGTAGTAACTTAGTGATGGATAAGTCTTGGATGACTTTACCTCGTAACCACCCCCAATACCTTGCTGGTGTGGAAACATTCTTGAATTTCGCTTTCACACATAGCAAGGGTGGAAGTGTCATATCATGTCCTTGTTCTAAATGCAAATTGAACAAGAGCTACGACAGAGACACGATTTTCCATCACTTAAGAAAACCTTTTCTTCAGAACTACACATTCTGGTATATTCATGGTGAAACGACGGAGGTTGGCCAGACATCATTTACGCCAAATGCTAGTAATAATCCTATTAACACTACCAGTGGTTCAACACCAGTAGAAATTCCTGTTCA
This sequence comes from Linum lewisii, assembly GCA_034768395.1. Classification (NCBI taxonomy): domain Eukaryota; kingdom Viridiplantae; phylum Streptophyta; class Magnoliopsida; order Malpighiales; family Linaceae; genus Linum; species Linum lewisii. The sequence continues at coordinate 20,389,022 of CM068301.1, read as the reverse complement.
ACCTAGTCATGTAGAAGCCATGCATGATCTAGTGAATGATGCCTTCGGGGTGATTAGACCAGAAGGTCTAATTATGGATGATCCTACAATTCAAGCAGATATGCAGGTAGAAATGACACCAAATAATGATTTCGAGCAAGACGAAGCCAATCCAGATCCTGAGGAGTTCATCCGTCTATTAAAGGATGGGGAAGTTCCATTATATGATGGGTGTAAGAACTTCTCAAAATTGCATTTTTGACTCGTCTGTTCCACATCAAATACATGCATAAAATCACCGACAAAGTAATGACGATGATATTGGAGCTTTTGCTTGAAGCGTTTGAGACTGCCAAAATTCCAAAATCTATTTATGAGGCTAAAAAGATGGTAAAAGCTCTAGGGTTGACATATACGAAGATACATGCATGTCAGAATGATTGCATGTTGTATTGGGGAGATGCTGTAGAGGATCAAGTGTGTAGAGTTTAGAGTTTGCCAAGATACAAGAAGACAAAGACTGGGAGTGAAGTAACTGGGAAGCAGAAGCAGATTCCAACCAAAGTTTTTCCTTACTTCCCTCTAATTCCTCGCTTGTAGAGGATGTTTATGTCTTCTAAGTTGGCAGAAGATATGGTCTGGCATGCAGTAACGGGTCAAACCGATGATGGTATTGTTCGACACCCGTGCGATTCAAAAGCGTGGAAAGATTTTGATAAGAAATACCCTGAGTTCGCGAGTGATCCAAGAAATGTACGCCTAGGACTTGCAAGTGACGGTTTTAACCCGTATGGTAACATGGGAACTAGCACTAGTATTTGTCCTGTGGTTCTCATCCCGTACAACATCGCCCCGTGGTTGTGCATGAAGCAAACAAGCTTAATGTTGAGTAGCATCATTCCTGGAAAAACTCAGCCAGGAAATGACATAGATGTCTATTTGGGTCCTCTAATTGATGAATTGAAGAGTTTGTGGGTAGGGGTTCAAGCGTATGATGCGGCGAAGAAGGAAATGTTTACGTTGAAGGCGGCTTTGATGTGGACTATTAGTGATTTCCCTGGTCTTGAAACCTTGTCTGGCGAGGCCGCTGTTAAACTGCAAATTTGCCGCCGTTAAATGAGTAGTTTCCTGCAATGAACCTTATTGCTGGATTGATGAATCATGATGTTGTTGTTGTTGATGAGATATGTCTATGCTATCTTAGAGAATTGTACTTGGGATCACCTAGAGTACTTTAGGGCTAATAACTATAAATTGGAGAACTAATATTGTTGATATGGTGTACTTGTAGTTTGAGAATTACTGTCGTGGTTTGACTATGAAATGATGATCATGATATGGTAGAGACCTCTGGTTGTGATCAACCTACAAATATTACTAAGAACTAACAAGCCTCAATCACCAATTTGGTCACCTCGCTAAGGAACTTTCAAAGAGAGCCTCGGGTTCCTTACCTGCTAATACCAAGGTCAACCCCAAAGGACCTGAGCATTGCAAGATACTCCTCCTAACCCTTAGGGTTTCGAACACCTTAGTGCACTCCTTTTTCCAAGTGAACTTTGCAGATGTTTTTCAAAGTATTGAAGAATGTGGCATACCTCTCCGACACCCTTGGGATGAAGCGATTGATTGCAAGGCGCTGGTAAAAACATATACCTCCTTCACCGCCTTAGTGCACTCCTCGATTCTATTAGGGTTGGCTTTGATTCCTCAGCGTGTGATTTTGAATTCCAAGAAATTTCCTAACGATGCACCGAATACGCACTTGGTGGGATTCACCCTCAGATTGTGCTTCTTCAACATTTTGAACATTTCTTTCAAGTCCTTCAATTTATCCTGGATTCAGACACTCTTCACTAGCAATTTGTCCACGTACGCTTCCATGTTACGCCCCACCTGATCCTGGAATACCCTGTCCACCATACGCAGGTAAGTAGCCCCCGTATTCTTTAGGCCGAACGACATCGTCGTATAAAAAAATTCCCATCGTCGTCATGAACGCTGTCTTTTCTTGATCTTCCTAGACTAACGAAATTTGGTGATATCTTGAGAAAATGTCCAGAAAGAACATAGCTGCATGATTAGAAGTGTCGTCCACCAACTGATCGATGTTGGGGAGCGGATCTTTGGGGCAAGCGTCGTTAAGACTGGTAAAGTCGATGCACATTCGTCATTGTCCGCTTGCTTTCTTAACCATTATGACATTCACCAACCACTTTGGATAGTGAACCTCTCGTATGAATCTCGCTTCCTTTAGCTTCTTGGTCTCTATTTCAATAGCTTTCTTTATTGCCCATGCGACGTGGCAGTACTTATGTTGCACCGCCTTGGAGCTTGGGATTACAACTAACCGGTACTCCATAACTTAGGCGTATAGCCCAAGCATATCTTGTGGTGACCAGGCGAACAACTCTATGTACTCTCTAATTAACGCAAACGTACAATCTTTTTAGGATTTCTTGGACCTAAAAGGACCACTTCTGTAACATCCCCGCCCAACCGAACGGGTTAGAACTCAAGTCTGGGTGACTAGAGTGCCGGAACGGTACTTAAGAGGGTCTCTTGAGGTCTGGGACGTTCGGGTATGTGCCGGGTTGAAGTTGCAAAAGAGGGGAACAGTGAACAGTACCAAAAGTGCTGATTTTGGGCCCTAAAGTGCGCAGGCGCACATTTGGAAGTGCCAGGCGCACTTTTCAATTAATTCAGCAAACTTTCGGCTGAATATTCAAAATGTGCTCCTTTTGGGGGTCAATGTGCGCCGGCGCACATTTTGACATGCCAGGCGCACATTTCGTGCATAAAAGGACGAAATTGCACGGAAATCCAGAACTTCCCCCTTCTTGTCTCTTTCCCCGAAATTCGTTTTTGACGAACCAAAAACCCCTTAACTTCAAACCTCGATTCCGGGAGTTGTAGAGCTCCGATTGACGATCCGTTTGTTGCTACGGGTTCGTGGCGACGAGAGGAAGAGATCGCTATTCGTGGTTCTGGGTATTTCGAATCGAGGTGCTGTCAGTAGAAGAAGGAAGAGCTACGTTTTTGGGACTGAGCCAGAAATCTCCAAAAACTTCAAACCCCGATTCCGAGAGTTGTAGAGCTCCGATTGGCGATCCGTTTGTTGCTATGAGTTCGTGGTAATGTGAGGAAGAGATCGAACCTAGAGGTTCTGGATATTTCGGAGTGAGCTGCTGTCGGTGAAGAAAAGAATAGCTACGTTTTTAGTGTCTGAGAGCTTGGCTGTTCGGGTTTCTAGAAGAGTTTTAGAGCCTCGTCTTCTTGTCAGGTGAGGGTTTAGCGTACGATAGGTAGTATTGGTCGATGTGAGGAGTTGCAACCTTGACTTAGATGAATATAGGTTTTGCATGGAATTGAAAGAGAGTAAAAGGGGAAACTGTTCTGCATTGGATTGTTATGTAAATTGTGATGTTTCATGATTGTGGTGTGAATGTTAATTGATACATTGATTGATAATTGTTGGCTGATGTGATGTGGTTGGATTGGGGAATGATTAACGATGATGTTAAATGGATCAGACCTAGTAATGAGAGTGGGAGGTATGGGACGTGATTCTTGTAAACTGTATCTATACCTTGTGCTGACAGTTGTGGTTGCAGGAGGGTGGTCCTGCCAATGTGGGGTCGCCCTTTAAATGGTGAACAGGTGGATGGCCCTGCCAATGTGGGGTCGTCCAAGGAAGGATGAACAGGAGGGTAACCCTAAGACTCACGACATGGCTTCCCCTGTACTTGCAGGTGGGGGTGGCCGGTGAGCTAGCCGTTTACCCTTAAACTGTTTGTGCCGTGGGAGGCGTTGAATGTCTTGTGATGTGTGGTTATGTGTGATATGGGATTATTGAATGATTTGGGTTGTGTTGGTTTACATGATGTTGGGATTGAGATGATGCTTGGTGTTGATGTATGAATTATGCAACGTGCCTTTTAGGTAGAATTGATGTTGTGTGTGAAGATGGTTGTTAATGTGTTTAAGGTGGTAGACTTATGACTTATAATTGGCTAATAGAATTGGTAAGGGAATTTGTATGTGGAAGTGGACCATAGAACCGGTACGTGGAATTGACTTATGGAATTGGTTAGGGGAATTAGTGAATGGAATTGAGTAATGGAATTGGGTGTTCTGAATGCATGAGCTAGTTGAGCTGAGGTTGTTTGACTGAATTGTATGAAAATGATGCTGTGTGTGTTGGTGATTGATTCTGTGTCTTGTGATTATTGTAATGAGGTTGGAGTCTTGGATGTGGATTGGTAAATGGTTGAGATGAACGAGGATGTTAGAATTGGTCGAGTTGTGGCAAGGAATCGTGTTTGATGAAATATGTGAACTAGATAGATTATGTGGTTTAATCTAGTAACGCTCAATAGGAGGGTGAAATGGTAAATTGATGTTGTCTTGATTGTTATGGTTATGTGGTGTTGGTTGACTTGCGTGATTGTATGGTTGACTTGTGTGATTGTGTGGTTGACTTGATGGCTAGGAATGGGAGTGAGGAGTTGGAACTGGACTTAGGATGTGTTAGGTCTTGCATGAACCCTCGAGAGTAAAACCGGATAACTGTCTTGTGATTACTATTTGATGAGCGTGCTGATTGATGTGTGATGTGGGGATTGGGATATAAGATGATAGCTAATGTAGTTGATCTAGAAGTGTGAGACGGGATGGGGTTGGATGCGATGAATTCTATGATTGTATCTATTATTGCCGGTTGTGGTTAGACTAGAATTATGTCCTAGAATTGGAACATAGAATTGGTGTTTGGAACTAGAACATGGATTTATGGGGTGGAATCATGGTGTTGATTTGTGATGTGGATTTGTGGTGTCAATTTGTGATGTGGATTTGTGATGTGGATTTATGGTGTGGATTTGTGATGTGTAATTTGGGAAGTGGGTTTGTAAAGTGGAATTAATCAAATGGAATTGGGTAAATGGGATTTAAATGATAGAAACGGAAGGAGCCTGCACTGCCCCCTAAAACTGCACTATGGGTGCTAAGTGCCTCTTCAAGGGAAAGAGGTGCGGTCACGTCTTCAAGGGAAAGGCGTGATTTGTTTGGTTGAGTCAAGTTAACGATTCCTTCAAGGGAAAGGTCTCGTGGTATCCTCCAAGGGAGAGGATGCGTCCTGGACCTCTCCAGGGAGAGAGGTGCGTCAGGCCGGCAGGGGTGGTGCGGGATAAACTCCTTATGGCGCCTAATGAAACTCATCTAGATAATCACTTGAGGTACATGTGTGTGTGTGTGTGTGTGTGACTGGTGTATGTTGTGTGTATTGGATTGTGCCTGTGCGATGCTTCTGATGAGCTGTGGTCGGTGTTGTGTTGAGTCTGTGGAACAAAGTTTGGGTTGGATTGTGCTTGGCTGATGTCGGTAATTGTGATTTGTGAGTTGTGTGGTTGATGGATGAGTGTGGGTACTATTCATGTTGGGAGATGTACTGTAGCTAAGTGTTGTATCGTGTGTCTGATGACTCCGTTGATGATGTTGTGTGGAGGATTGATGACTTGAGTACATTGCTGAATTTTATTACTTGTATACACATCGGTGGAGGTAAGTTCTTGTGTGATCACCTAGTGGCATGTTAGGAATTAAAATGAGTATGGTTGTGTCAGATCCCGTTGATTGTTTGTGTGCGGAGTTGGGATTGCTCTTAGGCTAGGTTCGGCGCATAGTTAAACCCAGTGGGTTCACTCAGTTTCATTAGGAAGCTGATTCCCTCTCAGTTTCTCTTTTCAGGTTCGCTTGTTAGTGTGAGTGAGTTGAAGTTCAGGTGTACTATTGAGTTCAGAAGAGTTGCAGGTTGGAGTTGTGAAGTGAAGATTAGGAAGCTATTGTGGAGTGGCCACTGTTTTAAATTTTAGATTTCAGTTGACACTTTTGGGTTGGGAGATTTGTAATCGTTTTGAGATTTGGTTTCGGATTTCAGTTGTATTTCAGTTTTATTAAGTGGAGGCCTCCTTCATTTTGAACTTGTATTTAAGAGTTGTTTCTGTTTCCGCTGCGTTTTACTCTTTTCTTTTAAAGCTGGTTCTTCAAGTAGCACTCAAACCGGTTCGACCACGGGTGAACTCGGGTCGGTTTGGGATGGGTGTTACAAGTGGTATCAGAGCCTGGTTGTTGCTGCTGTGTTGGTGATTCGTCTCTTCTTCTAGAGGAGTAATTAACCTCATAGGAGGAAGGGAAGAAGCACCGGCACAGGACCAACTTTTCAGGGATTTTCAAACTGTTTTGAAGTGGGTGGGAAGTTTTGAAAGGAAAGTGTTGTGAATTTGAAAGAAAAGTGATTTGAAATGAAATGTGGTTTCTTTAAAATTGGTCAACTGAAACGTTTTGTGTCCTCCTGTAGTGAAGAGGGTGGCGGAGTAGTTGAGAGTGGAAGTAGTAGCAGGTTGGGAAATTGGTTAGAGGAGTAGAGCCTTATAGAATTTGGTTAAGTGAGTAGAGTGCTTGAGGGTGTGAGTTTTAGTCGAAGGTGTTAGCTTCATAGTTTCTTGTTGGTGTGAGTGTGCTTTGTTGAGCTCTTGCGTTGCGGTTGTGCTCTTGAGTGAGTTTTGTTTGATTGTGTTTTGGTTGTGTTCTTGTTGTGAGTAGTGCCGTTGAGGTTCGGTTGTGCGTGTCTGTTAGGTAGAAGTTTGAAGTAGTGTGGGAGTAGTGCCCTTAGAAGGTGTGTGTTGCTAGAGCCGTTAAAAGGGAATTTCGGGAGGTAATGTGATCCTTGTATTGCTGCATTTGTTGCTGTGATGTATGGTTGCATTGCTAGAGCAAGTCGGGGTGATTTCGGGGACGAAATCTCTTAAAGTTGGGGAGACTTGTAACATCCCCGCCCAACCGAACGGGTTAGAACTCAAGTCTGGGTGACTAGAGTGCCGGAACGGTACTTAAGAGGGTCTCTTGAGGTCTGGGACGTTCGGGTATGTGCCGGGTTGAAGTTGCAAAAGAGGGGAACAGTGAACAGTACCAAAAGTGCTGATTTTGGGCCCTAAAGTGCGCAGGCGCACATTTGGAAGTGCCAGGCGCACTTTTCAATTAATTCAGCAAACTTTCGGCTGAATATTCAAAATGTGCTCCTTTTGGGGGTCAATGTGCGCCGGCGCACATTTTGACATGCCAGGCGCACATTTCGTGCATAAAAGGACGAAATTGCACGGAAATCCAGAACTTCCCCCTTCTTGTCTCTTTCCCCGAAATTCGTTTTTGACGAACCAAAAACCCCTTAACTTCAAACCTCGATTCCGGGAGTTGTAGAGCTCCGATTGACGATCCGTTTGTTGCTACGGGTTCGTGGCGACGAGAGGAAGAGATCACTATTCGTGGTTCTGGGTATTTCGAATCGAGGTGCTGTCAGTAGAAGAAGGAAGAGCTACGTTTTTGGGACTGAGCCAGAAATCTCCAAAAACTTCAAACCCCGATTCCGAGAGTTGTAGAGCTCCGATTGGCGATCCGTTTGTTGCTATGAGTTCGTGGTAATGTGAGGAAGAGATCGAACCTAGAGGTTCTGGATATTTCGGAGTGAGCTGCTGTCGGTGAAGAAAAGAATAGCTACGTTTTTAGTGTCTGAGAGCTTGGCTGTTCGGGTTTCTAGAAGAGTTTTAGAGCCTCGTCTTCTTGTCAGGTGAGGGTTTAGCGTACGATAGGTAGTATTGGTCGATGTGAGGAGTTGCAACCTTGACTTAGATGAATATAGGTTTTGCATGGAATTGAAAGAGAGTAAAAGGGGAAACTGTTCTGCATTGGATTGTTATGTAAATTGTGATGTTTCATGATTGTGGTGTGAATGTTAATTGATACATTGATTGATAATTGTTGGCTGATGTGATGTGGTTGGATTGGGGAAATGATTAACGATGATGTTAAATGGATCAGACCTAGTAATGAGAGTGGGAGGTATGGGACGTGATTCTTGTAAACTGTATCTATACCTTGTGCTGACAGTTGTGGTTGCAGGAGGGTGGTCCTGCCAATGTGGGGTCGCCCTTTAAATGGTGAACAGGTGGATGGCCCTGCCAATGTGGGGTCGTCCAAGGAAGGATGAACAGAAGGGTAACCCTAAGACTCACGACATGGCTTCCCCTGTACTTGCAGGTGGGGGTGGCCGGTGAGCTAGCCGTTTACCCTTAAACTGTTTGTGCCGTGGGAGGCGTTGAATGTCTTGTGATGTGTGGTTATGTGTGATATGGGATTATTGAATGATTTGGGTTGTGTTGGTTTACATGATGTTGGGATTGAGATGATGCTTGGTGTTGATGTATGAATTATGCAACGTGCCTTTTAGGTAGAATTGATGTTGTGTGTGAAGATGGTTGTTAATGTGTTTAAGGTGGTAGACTTATGACTTATAATTGGCTAATAGAATTGGTAAGGGAATTTGTATGTGGAAGTGGACCATAGAACCGGTACGTGGAATTGACTTATGGAATTGGTTAGGGGAATTAGTGAATGGAATTGAGTAATGGAATTGGGTGTTCTGAATGCATGAGCTAGTTGAGCTGAGGTTGTTTGACTGAATTGTATGAAAATGATGCTGTGTGTGTTGGTGATTGATTCTGTGTCTTGTGATTATTGTAATGAGGTTGGAGTCTTGGATGTGGATTGGTAAATGGTTGAGATGAACGAGGATGTTAGAATTGGTCGAGTTGTGGCAAGGAATCGTGTTTGATGAAATATGTGAACTAGATAGATTATGTGGTTTAATCTAGTAACGCTCAATAGGAGGGTGAAATGGTAAATTGATGTTGTCTTGATTGTTATGGTTATGTGGTGTTGGTTGACTTGCGTGATTGTATGGTTGACTTGTGTGATTGTGTGGTTGACTAGATGGCTAGGAATGGGAGTGAGGAGTTGGAACTGGACTTAGGATGTGTTAGGTCTTGCATGAACCCTCGAGAGTAAAACCGGATAACTGTCTTGTGATTACTATTTGATGAGCGTGCTGATTGATGTGTGATGTGGGGATTGGGATATAAGATGATAGCTAATGTAGTTGATCTAGAAGTGTGAGACGGGATGGGGTTGGATGCGATGAATTCTATGATTGTATCTATTATTGCCGGTTGTGGTTAGACTAGAATTATGTCCTAGAATTGGAACATAGAATTGGTGTTTGGAACTAGAACATGGATTTATGGGGTGGAATCATGGTGTTGATTTGTGATGTGGATTTGTGGTGTCAATTTGTGATGTGGATTTGTGATGTGGATTTATGGTGTGGATTTGTGATGTGTAATTTGGGAAGTGGGTTTGTAAAGTGGAATTAATCAAATGGAATTGGGTAAATGGGATTTAAATGATAGAAACGGAAGGAGCCTGCACTGCCCCCTAAAACTGCACTATGGGTGCTAAGTGCCTCTTCAAGGGAAAGAGGTGCGGTCACGTCTTCAAGGGAAAGGCGTGATTTGTTTGGTTGAGTCAAGTTAACGATTCCTTCAAGGGAAAGGTCTCGTGGTATCCTCCAAGGAGAGGATGCGTCCTGGACCTCTCCAGGGGAGAGAGGTGCGTCAGGCCGGCAGGGGTGGTGCGGGATAAACTCCTTATGGCGCCTAATGAACTCATCTAGATAATCACTTGAGGTACATGTGTGTGTGTGTGTGTGTGTGACTGGTGTATGTTGTGTGTATTGGATTGTGCCTGTGCGATGCTTCTGATGAGCTGTGGTCGGTGTTGTGTTGAGTCTGTGGAACAAAGTTTGGGTTGGATTGTGCTTGGCTGATGTCGGTAATTGTGATTTGTGAGTTGTGTGGTTGATGGATGAGTGTGGGTACTATTCATGTTGGGAGATGTACTGTAGCTAAGTGTTGTATCGTGTGTCTGATGACTCCGTTGATGATGTTGTGTGGAGGATTGATGACTTGAGTACATTGCTGAATTTTATTACTTGTATACACATCGGTGGAGGTAAGTTCTTGTGTGATCACCTAGTGGCATGTTAGGAATTAAAATGAGTATGGTTGTGTCAGATCCCGTTGATTGTTTGTGTGCGGAGTTGGGATTGCTCTTAGGCTAGGTTCGGCGCATAGTTAAACCCAGTGGGTTCACTCAGTTTCATTAGGAAGCTGATTCCCTCTCAGTTTCTCTTTTCAGGTTCGCTTGTTAGTGTGAGTGAGTTGAAGTTCAGGTGTACTATTGAGTTCAGAAGAGTTGCAGGTTGGAGTTGTGAAGTGAAGATTAGGAAGCTATTGTGGAGTGGCCACTGTTTTAAATTTTAGATTTCAGTTGACACTTTTGGGTTGGGAGATTTGTAATCGTTTTGAGATTTGGTTTCGGATTTCAGTTGTATTTCAGTTTTATTAAGTGGAGGCCTCCTTCATTTTGAACTTGTATTTAAGAGTTGTTTCTGTTTCCCGCTGCGTTTTACTCTTTTCTTTTAAAGCTGGTTCTTCAAGTAGCACTCAAACCGGTTCGACCACGGGTGAACTCGGGTCGGTTTGGGATGGGTGTTACAACTTCAGCTAACTCAGGTCATTCGACCTCGATTTCCTCATGTCTACTGATGTGAACCGCTGCAACCGTGGGCAGACGACCCTTAAACATCGCAAGCTGAATACCTTAGCAACAAGTCGAACCTATGAAAACCTAGGTGGAAAGTATTTGGACCCACTAGCTATAATGAGCTAGGAACCCTAAGTGTCCAGTCGAAGATGCCACACCAAAGGGAGAATACCCAAGATGATAAACCAAACCTTAAACTAAGCAACAACGAGCAAAAGCTTGAAGGGAAACAAGAACTTGTGTTATGAAATTAATTTTATTCAAAGGTGTCTTACATCGAAGGCTTAAAGCCTTTATTTATAGCCCTAGGGTTCGGCTAAGAGATCTCCTATTCCTACTTGGAAACTAAGTCTAAAATAATAAAGAACTAAAAAGAGTCCTAAACAATCTACTAAAAGGAAGAAATAAATCCGAACTAAAAGGAATTAAACTCCTAAAAATAGCTAAGTTCTAGAACCGAGTGAAAAACCCTAATCCGAGTGAAAAACCCTAATCCGAGCGTGTGTACTTGGCCATCTAGGATTAGGTGACCGTGTCCGTGTTCGTGTCCATGTCCGTGTCCTCCAAGGAATAGGTATCCTCCGTGTTTGCTATTCCTAAAAGGATTTGGAATAGCGGGGGTTTATCTTGATGGGATAAGAAATCCCTATCGCTGAAGGATTTCTGAAAGGCACACGTAATTTGGTGGCTTGGCCCTAAGCGCTTCTGGCATGGGACCTGGGCCGGTGTCTGGCTCGATGTTGTGCCTATGTCTAGCTCGACGTTGTGCCTATGTCTGACTTGGTGTAGGGGCCGTGTCTGATTCGGCCCGGTGCTCTTCTGTCTTCGGCCTGGGCTAAATGGCAGCACACTATGGTGGTACGACCTTGGGCTCTGGCTCGGCCTCAGTTCTTGGTCCTCTGTCGGGCTCCAGCTTCAGTCCTAGGCTCGACCCTGTCATGGGCCCTGGGCTAGGGCGGTCTCGGCCCTGCACCAGTTCTAGGGGGGGTAGGTCATCATCATCTTCTTGGCCTTGGGCTGGGGGTCTAGGGCCTTTGCTCATGAGCCTCTTCTTGGTGCCACTCCTTGCTCCCAAGTTCTAGGTTCGCTTGGAGGATTCGTGCCCATGGTGTTGTGGCCGGGTCGGCCCTCGTGGGAAGGATCACTTCATTCCCCTCTTCTTGAATATGATTCGTCCTCGAATCTTGGTGCGCCTTATTATTGACGTATTCATTCCCTCATTAGACGATATTTTTGTTGTGTTATTGCATTGATTGAGGGTGTTTTGTGTGTGTTTTATTCTCCGTCGCCTTTGGGCCTTTTATGCCGTTTTGCACGTTATTAGTGTATTTCAAGCTTTACACGAGATTGGGAGATTGAACCGAGAGTTGGGTATTGATCCCATGGAGTTTCGAAGCTTAGAAGACTGATGCGTGGCTGTAATTTGAAGGCCCAAGTCATGATCCTACAACACGCAACAACTGGAACCCCTTTTAATGAAAAAAGATTTTTGCTGAAAAAACAGATTCCCACACCGTGGATATTTCCCAGGACAAGGGAAATTTCCCTTTTTCAAGTAGGAAAAGGATTGGGAGACAGAATTTTCATACTTCATTCTGATTTTTGACGAACCAGACACGCTCGGAAGAGGATTTTGGAGCTTTGAAGACACGATTGAGCGGGAGGAAGCGAGGATAGCTCAGGAGTTTCATTGATTCATCAGGATTAGGTTTTCTCGGAGTAAGATGTATTCTTCTCCAGTTCTCTTTTCCATTGTATCTTTGAGTTCTTCTGTTGCTATGAGTAGCTAAACTCTTTAGGATTGTTTAGATTAGATGAAACGTTAGTGACGATTTGTATGGATGATGTCAGGTTTTAACCCATTTTTGCTAATCGATGTTTATTCAGACTTAGATGCGATTTCTCCTAAACCCTAATTTGAAGCTATAAGAATTCACAGATTGACCATATCATAGACTTCGTTTCATCTTTGATTTCACGGGTCTGACCATGAACGTGAATCATTCTAGAGTTTAGGAGGTAGTTAGGTTCTGCCAATAGCTTGACGATAGGATTGGAAGACCTAATCTCTTTGCATGATTTTGTGACATTTCATTGTTCTTGATTCGTTCTTGATAAATTGAAAGTTAGCTTGACCATAGGAGCTTGTAGGTTTGATATAATATAATCTCTACGGCCTGACCATGGAGTAGAGAATACCAAAGGAAGTGTCGAGTCATCAAGTCTGTTGAAAACTGAGATTGCATTGCACTATCTATCTTAACTGAGCTAGTGTGGATTCGAGTCTGAACAACCGCCTTAGTCTATCTTTGAAACTCCAATTTGCTTTACTTGTTTACTTGTTTTAAATTGCATTCTTAGATAATCATTTCATAAACCAATTCAAAACCAAACGAAAAATCCCCCAAATAGCTTATTCCACAATCATTGAGTAATAGAAAGAGAAAGACCGAAAGGAAATAAACGATCTCTTTGGAGCGATCCGTCGAGTAAAACTAGTGTGCATTCTGTAATTTCAAAGACATCATAGAACAAGAGCAAGTAAGTAACATAGAAAGTGGCTCTTACACCATACGAATCAAGAAAATTAAAGATATAGGTGTTTGGGAAATATCCATGGTGGAATGGTGACGAGTTCTTCTCCTTCAGGTAGCATCTTTGAGATTCTTAGCTTGGAGAATCCCTTATCTGGATAGTGGACTCGTATTAGTGCTCCTGGCTGGGCTTCCATAGTCTCTCGCTCCTTATCGGCACTTGGTGTGTATTGGTCGTCTAGTGCTTGGTGTTTGCACAAGTTCCCTTGTGTATATGTTTGGCCCTTCTTCTCCCATATGTAGCTAAGAAATCATTGACAAACATGGGTGAAGAATGAAATGGTTTCAAGGGATTAATCCCATAGTTTAAGATTAAACAATGACCGTTTAGTGATATGAGGCCTACACGCCTAGGTTTGATTTTAGCACTGAGCAAACACACATGTCCAGCTCAAGGAATTATAGTTTATGCTAGCTCCTAGTTGATTCCAACGATATTTCATTAAGGACTAGGAAACTTAGACTCTCTATTATGCCTTTAGTCTTGGGCACGCCAAGTAACTTCATAACTTCCCTAAAAGCACGTTGGTGGCATAACATGTTTCATAAGACTCCACTAACATTTTATCATGCCTAGGAATAGAAAGTTGATATGTTACAATGATTGGTTTGAAGGCTCGATAAGCAGCCTTGTTGGATGATGAGTATCCAGCACCAAGTCGGTTTTGGGCTCATGGTCTTGGATGGATGCCTCCTTGCTTAGTGTCTCCTTGTGAGCACATCCTCAGAATCATGTAGTAATAAGAAAGAAAACTACGAAACGAAGGGTTAGGGTTAGGGCATTCCTTGTTTGGGATTGCCATTAAAGAGTTCTTCGTGACTAGGGCTGTATACGAGCCGAGCCGAGTTTCAGCAAGCTCGGGCTCGGGCTCGGGCTCACCTTAATTTTTTCTAGCTCGGGCTCGGGTTCGGGCTCGTGATAGCTCGAATAGGCTAGCTCGGGCCGGTCGTGAATAGATTGGCTGGGCTTGGGCTTGTCTCGAGCTCAGCTCGGGATCGGCTCGTTCACTATGTTAAACGAGCTTGGCTCAGATTTGGCTCATTTATAATGCTAAACGAGCCAGATTTGGCTCTTTTATAATGCAAATGAGCCAAATCCTAGTTAGACTCGTTTACCATCGTAAACGAGCCAAACTCATGATAAAAAAATATAAAAAAATAAGAAATTAAACATTCTACAAAAATACGATG